>NBIV01000153.1:0-199134 GCA_003194525.1 Gracilariopsis chorda
AATATCCGGAAAGGAACATCCGGGGAAATGAGAAAATTAGCCGCCAGCGCCAGCTGGATTTCTCGTACAACGAGGCGAGGGGTTGTATAACCCGAAGACCGTGTTGACGGGAATTTACCTGTACCCAGACTTGGGACTCAGCCGGTATAGAAACCGAGGCAGCGACGCGGAGCTTGGTGGACTCGCGGGACGCGGGCGGTGGTTCCTGCGCAGCAGGGAGCGGAACTTGTTTCCGAGAGGACCGCTTTAGCGGGCGGCGAACAATCGGAACCGACGATCCGTCGTCAAGTTCTACACGCCTGAGGCGGGGCCTGATTGCGTCGACAAATCTGTCGCAGTAATCACATCCCAGTATGACTGGTGCTGCCAGTGAACGGCAAACGATGAAGTCCAACTTCACCACAGATGTACCAAGTCTCACGACGAGGTCCACTGTGCCCACCGTTTGTAACGGATTGTTGTTCGCATCCGAAATGTCGGGGACCGCGTCAGAGCGGATACGCGACCGCACAAGCGGGGGTAACAATGATTCCACGACAAAGTTGGGGCCTGCACCTGTACCCAGGACGGTGAGAAACCTCACCATAAACTGGGGGTCAAGGCCAAGGTCGGCATAGACCTTATAATTGCGCTTGGCCAAGACCAAGACTCTACCGGGAATCCGGGGATTTTTACTCCGTATCCACGGGCGACGCAACACCCGAGGTGCGCAGAGTCCGCGTCAGCGGTGTCTTTCCTCGAGAGGACTTTCACCGGGGAGCGAGGCGAGGACGCCTCGGGCGCCAACAGCCTCGTTTTTGAGGACGCCTCTCCCAAAGGGGAGACTCCCTCAGTTAGTTTTCCGCCTTCGGCGGTGGGTTGGTTTCCTCGACAACGAGTGCTTCATCCCGTTGACGGGGGTTTCTATCCGCATAAGCGGGGGTTGCAACGGATGGTTGCGTGATCTCCGAATCGGGGTGTATGAAGCTTGCCGCGCACGCGGGGTCTGTGGTAGGGCGTGAGAAAAGTCCGTTTTAGCACGGAGGTAGGAAGCCGTCGGGACGGAACGTTTTCTCCTCTGGAGTGAGGGCCTCATAATTTGCCACCACCTATCCTTCAGTGAACAAATACACTGAGGAGAGGTATGGGCCATGGGCATAGCACAGGTGGCAAATGAGAGCCAGCACCGCGCCACGGATTATATTCCGAGTATCGGAGAAGCGAACCGCAGGGCGGGTGTCAGTCCATCCAGGCCGTTGATAACGGGATTGACCGTTTGAAAACGGGAGTCGTTGGGGTTGAACCCGACTGTTACCACCGTATAGAACGGGATCTTCTGTTCCCGTATCATGGGTCATCTCCGTCGTTGACGGTAACTCACTGGTGGGTATCGACACACCATCCCCTGCGCTAAATGCACGGTATCAAATCCCTGTCCAGGGTTCCCATCCGCGGTGAGCGGGAGAGAGGAAGCTTCGCTTTCCAGCAACAACGCCTTGGCGGATTTAGACCGATTGTTCGGAGTTCTTGCACGAAGTGCATCCCCTTCCGCTCGAGCGTGTTGGACCAGCTCGAGGTAGGTGATCCTTCGCTTGTCCTCCCGATAACGGGTAACTAAACTCCGGATTGCCGGGTCAAGACCATCAATGAGCATGGTACTGCGCTCCCCAGCGGGGTATACGTTACCACATCTGTGGAAAGCCTTGTTAAGGCGCACCGAGTAATCGGTCTCGGTCTCTCCAGCACGCTGGCGTGTATCTCGCAAAGCGAGGATAGCCTGCTGAATAGCGGTGTTGGTGGCGTAGGAGCGCAGAAGATACTGCACAGCCTCCGGCCAGCAAGTAACTCCTCCCTCGGAGGCGCGAGAAATCCTCGGACAGAGGTTATTGGTCCTCGGCCACTCCCCGTAAGAAATACGGTAAAGCCAAATAGGCTTGTCCCTCATTCATACCGAGGGATCGGCCTCCGCTACAAAGCGGGATAGGAAATCCAGTACTAGGACTGGGTCCTCTCCAGTAAAACTGGTTGCGGAGCGAGAGCTGCATTCGCTTAATGCATTCTCGCACCTTTCCCGTACCACGGGGCGTACGTCCAAGTGACGAATCTTCAAGCCGGTAGTACCGGTATGATAAAAGCTTCCGGTAATCCGGGTTTGTCGGTTTCAATTCCCGGAGACCGGGGTGTCTTCTCCCCTTCTGGCGGGTTCGGACCACACCTTCAGTGGCGATGACCGCTTCGAGCGGGAGGAGTAGCCTCGCTTCTCGTCCTCCGAGTCGGAGTCCGAGGAGCTCGAGCTAACCGAATGGTTCGGGGTGATCCGACGATGTCGAAGAATCGGAGTTCCGAATATTTTCGGTGATGTTTCCGTCGGTTGACGGCGTTTCTTCTTCCCAGCAAGCTGGTCGTTGTGCGATGCCTCGTTGACCGGATCACCGGGGATGGTTTGTCCATGAGGACGAACTGCTCCAGCGTCTCCAGGCGGGCACCATCCGATCAATCGGGCTTCAACTCCTTCGATGAAGGCGGCGGGTTGTCCCAAACTCTCCAACACGGAGTTGACGTCAGACCGTAAAATACGGAGTTCCTCGGCGACCTCCTCTACGGGGGTTGCCGAGACCACTCTTGGAGGGATTTTAGTTTCCCTACAAGGGTGTCATGGGCGGTCCACAGAGCGCGGACCTGGGATTCCAGGAAGTCCCCTGGGGGGTGTTATCGCCCGTTCCACGGGGGCTTGAAGCCGCGACAGCGGGAGCAGGCCGGGGTGCCTGGGGCACTGCGGCAACAGCCGGAGTCGATGCTGCATTCCCCTGCGGGGGTGATAACGAGGGCAAAAGGAGGTTCCGGGGTTCCCGGTCGGGGGTATCATTCCGCGATGAAGCGGCGCCGCACGGCTGGAATTGTCCGTATAGGGATACGGGGTACGAACCGAACTTCGGAAGTGTCCACGTTGTCGCGGGAGCGACTACGCGTAACCACTGGCTCCGCGTCGGAGGGATTTCTCGACATGAGAAATACCGTTACGACGGGAAACGATCACGGAACTTCCGGTGAATGAAAACAAACCTCGTAGAGGGAAAGCAAAAACCGATTCTAGGTCGGGAGACCACTTTGTGGTGCAATGCCCCAAGGGGAAAAAACACCGAAAGAACGTCCGGGATCTTCCTCTCACGAGGTGAACCCAGTTGGGTAGAGCCTCCCAGAGGTGTCACGGCGAAGCCGGTTTGTAAGACCAGGGACACCTGTCGCGAACTCGCGCAGGGAGGTGAAGGCGAAGAATCGGTATCCGCGTGAGCGGGGCGTGATCCTCAGTAGAGGTATGTTTCCACGTAAGTGGGGGTGTGTGAGCGGATGCGCACACGAGGGCCGCGGATAGCGGGAGGTGCTACCCTAAAAAGGGGAAAGAGGAAGGACGAGTGGGTCGCGAGAGCGACGAGTAGATACGGCAATGCCGGTGGACAGGACTCCCTATACAGGGCGAAACACCAATATGATTGGAACAATTAGTACTCCCAATGATGGGTCTCCTTTAGATGTGCAAGGGGGGTGAACTTCCGTACACTACGGTGCTTCCCTCCAAGGAGGAGTTGAGAACACGCGGAGGCGGTAAAGCTCAGAGCCAATTCCCAGGTTGGGGTCCCTTGTTGGGGAAGGTTTTACTGGTGCGACGGCAGTGCGCCGTCGCACTAAGTACTAGCTTCCCAGAAATGGGTGTGAAAATAATAAATAAAATTAACTAAAAATACTCCACATTCCGTGGCAACATCCACTACTGTGGCCAACCGCCAATTGACCCAAAACCGTGTCCCACGTGTCCATACCCACCATTGTGGGGCGTAGTTCATATACACACTACACAACCGATAATATCGGGAAAGCGTTCAAGTACCCAGAATCCCTCCCTGAGGGCGTTGCACTTCATCAAGAACCGTTTGCATACCCTTCACTTTTCTTACTAGATGTTCCCCGCCAGCTTTCTGTAGGGCATCTGAGATTCCAGTATCTGATGGTAGGACATTGTCCCACCAACGGATATTGTCACTGAATCATTGTTGGAACGCAATCGATTGCTAGCGATTGCGACATATACTTCTAGTATCATAAATTCATTACTTTGTAGCCTTGTTCTGCATTCACCAATACAATGGTCAAGTCAAGGTCAATGGGGCATTTCGGCAGATCTACTCGCAATCGAAATGCAGTACAGATCTCACTCTTCGCAAATCTATAATCACACGATTGCAATTCTTCAAATAACTACACCGCCATAGCACTATACAACCACAAAAAACAAAATGACTTCCAGAGTATATAAAACAGAGATGTTCTTTCCGTAACGTTTCGTTCTTCAAAGAGAAAGAATTCTCTGTAGCTGAACAAGTACGCCTTTTCTCAGCTCTGAACTTTGCGCAGTAGGTGATAGGCCTTACAAGATGTGTTATCATCCCAAAAACGAACGTTTATCTTCAAATGATGATCTTTTCAAAAACAAGAAAAATCATCTTTTTCCTATGGTTCAAAAGAATGTAGCGTATAGATTCGGGTACCTGTGGTCTTCTCAAAACTTCTCTATTTTTCTTGTTGTTTGCAGAAAGCATTTGGGCAGCGATGTACAAGATAAGCTTTCTGAAACTTCATACCAGATTTGTTCGTAAACGGCTTCGTTTCCTCTCTATGGAATGTGGAGGGAAGAAATGCAGTTTGATTTTGGATCCGGTAGCAGTTTTGTTGTGTACATATCGCCTGCGATAGCTTTGCTAAGAGGACCAGTCAATCAAAGAGTGGCATAGAAGCAATGAGGCACAGCAAGACAAAATGAAGGAGGGATAGGGATGTTAGGTACTAAGAATGCTTAATGGTTCATTTGTTGAACGGAGGAGTTCGGTGAAAGGCACCTTCGGTTCAATAATAATGACTAATTGGAGTGATAAATTATTTTTGCAATCGGTAGCTACACGCATATATCATCCGAAACTTCTTTGAGCGTGCACAGAGTCACGCATTGGCTGACAATGTTGGATTACGAGCCAAAATGAAACCCCTCCCTAGGTTCGCGGGTGTGATTCACCCTTACGTCACATTCTAAGTGAGTCCAAAACCACGTGACACATTGTAAACACCACTGTCGGCTTAGGCTACGCCAAAAAATGCCCAAAAGGTACTCAAAAATTAATCACTGACGTCAAAAGCAAATTGTACTAAACCAAATTATAGAAATAGATTATAATCCGCCAAGCAGCCAGTAAAACATTGTCTAGATAAGCTTAGCATATATTACAACGTAATAAACTTTTAATAAGAACTACGTAGACCGCGATCTACCCCCAGTAAAAAATCTATCCGTTGAATGAGAACCATGTAAATTAATTGATTGCAATACAGTGAAGGGTTCAGAAATGGGTTTGAAATTGGTTCAAACTGTCAAAATAGTAGCACAGACTCATTATTTTGCCAGTTGGAACCGTACAATGCATTTTATAAGTAGAATATCTCCAATCATTTAAATGGCCAACATGTAACAACCAAGGTGACCTCCTTTATCAAGAGCTTACAAAGCTACTACGACTATCTGTAAAAACCTGGAATGCCGTGGGTACGTTAAACCTATACAAAGAAGTGGGGATGGAATTGTGATTCAAACACCAAGAAAAGTAATAGAGCGTGAATCTACGAAAGACGTAGAAATCAGTCGTGAGATTCCCAGTCAATCTTGCGCTTCGTCAAATAACAATGACGAAAGAATGAAAGTATGGAAACAAGAAAGAATTAGAACATCGACTGTTATTAATACGTTAACGAAGGCTTGAAGACAACCGTGCAACTAATACCAACTTGCAGCAGAAACGGCAATCCGAAAAGGGGTTCATGGTGGCTGATTGATAACCAAGTGACGAACAAGATGTCATTATTTTCGAATACTTCACAGAATGCTTTAGTTTCTACTAATGGATCCAACACAGGAAAAGAGATTCAACCTCGGACCTCGTCCATTGTATCTTCTAGAGAACAAAAGGAAAATCAGAATCTCAAGGCATTTGTTCGATTTATACCGTGGATGGGAAAGACAGCCGAAGAAGCCATAGAAGTTTAACGGAAAAGGTCTATTGACAAAGGTTAAAAAGCATTCAGACTTTTTGGGAATGCAACAAATTGCAGAAAGTATACTGTTGACTACGAATAGTGGATGTGGCCGAAAACGGGTCTACAAAACCTTTTTCTACGCTATAGGGCTCCTATGGAACTATTTTCAAAGTTTAGTCCAGAGACCTTACAAGTCAAAGAAGACGGAACAGATGAAAATGAAAAGCACCTATTGACGGATTCAATCAGCATCTTAAGCTGCGATAAAGACCTCAATGCATATCCGCTATGCTGAAAAGTAGCTAAAGCTTACTTTGTGTACTGTGGTGCAATGCCCCGAGACGGGAGCTGACACACAAGGGTGTTCAACGTCCTCCTCTGTAGGGTAGCGCCGCGATAAAACCACCTGTGGTGAGCACACGAAGCTGGGTGTAAAGCCGGGACTCACCGTCACGACGGGCGATCAGGTGTAAGAAGCAGAAAGACCGAGAAGTCAGAAGCGGTAAAATGTGGCGACACACTAGTGGTGGGCAATGCGCAAGGGCGGTACGGTATCCACACGAGTGGGGCGGTGGTGACCGAGGCAACGGTAATCATCAGTAGCCGCCGTACAACGACACCTGTATACGGGGGAACACAGCAATAGCCGCGGTAAAAGCGCACACGGAACCGAACACAATAGGGTTAAGAATGTGCTGAAAGCTCCACGAGGTGGGTAAATAAGCCTGCACTAGATGGTGTCTCTCCGGACGCATGAAAACACTCACCAGGGGTTCTGAGTCAGAGCTGACACTCGCCTGCTGCGTTTACTTCGACCCAGGCGACCGGAGCCCACACACATGAGTAGTGGTGGTCGGCGCCCTGACATTACAGTGAAATTAACTAGTAATATCCCTAAGGGGGCGTCTAATAATACATACGTGTGTCACATGCCAGCAATGCTGTGCACTACACCTGCAACCCATATTGGGGGCCTTCCAACGGAAACTGAATACCGGTACATTACTCATACTTCACAGTCTGGAGGTGAGCATCGCCAAAGTGGAGTATGAAACCCATTAGTGCTGATACCGCTGAAAGCGTTGCACTTCATGTACGACGTATAAAATATAACACACAAACGAACGACAATATCACTGCCCTTAGGCAATGAGTCTACATTCAATACTCATGCTGTGCTACCTAAATAGATCAAGATAGTCAAAGATCACCAAGAGAGCTAAGCCCGCTTAATGTCCCATGGAAGGCTGGTTATGCCACTTCGAGGTTCATTCCATGGCGTCCAGCGGGATATGCCGGCTGCATGTCATAGCGAGGGCAGTTTAACCACCTCTGCTTTGCTTTCTGTGGCACCGAGTGGGCTACGCCCACTTAGTGCCACGAGGAAGGCTTGTTATGCCACATTTACGTTCATTCCATGGGGTCTGGCGGGTTATGCCCGCTGCACATGATGGCAAGGGCGGATACTCCACCTCGGCTCTGCCATCTGTGGCACTAAGTGGGCTATGCGCGTTTAGTGTCATGAAGAGGGTTGTTTATGCCATTTCTACCTCCAATCCTTATTGTCTAGCTGGTTATGCCCTTGAGACGTCATAGAGAGTGTGGTTGAGCCACTCTTATTTCTTTTTCTGTATAATGATATATGTAGCAAGCGTTGTATTGAAGTGGTTTGTTTTACGGCACTTACCTCTCCTGTTTTTCAGAGGCTCTTTTATGTACGCTATATGATTCTTGTGGCCACTCTTGTGCAATCATCTCCCTAACTTTTGAAATAAACGCCAGATCATGTAACTCTTACCGCTTTTCTTTAGTTCTATGTATATAGCTGTTCCAGTGTTAGCACTGATTATGTAATGCAGATTTACATAGTCTCATCGTGGTTTAGATAGGCTTGCTACTTCACCTGACCAGACTGTAAGAAGTTTTTGTATTAGAAAACGGGTTTAATGATGCTGTGCTTCAGTTTGCTCTTCACAAACGTCTGGCATGAACTTTTGAAAAGCAACACTATCATGAATAATGTCTTACTCTATGGATATCCTCTCGACGTGCTTGATTTACTCTGACAGAGATGTAAAGCGAGGAAAAGATTGACGAGCACAGTCGTTATATGCCGCAAAATAGTTTGCGTATGCGTGATGACCAGCCATCTGCAAATATCTCCA
Source organism: Gracilariopsis chorda (assembly GCA_003194525.1). Lineage (NCBI taxonomy): Eukaryota > Rhodophyta > Florideophyceae > Gracilariales > Gracilariaceae > Gracilariopsis > Gracilariopsis chorda. Next base: position 8,223 of record NBIV01000153.1, read on the forward strand.
TGATTGCTTGATCTCTGAAACCTAGCGATCGATACAGCTGAACTGCTCCCCTTTTGATGGAATGGCCAGAGTACATTTCAGCCTCACTTTCGCTGACCCCTATTGAGAGTAATCGCCGTAGAAGGAATTGCGTGTTTTTTTGCGCTCCAGTGCCGAGAATGGTCAAGAATATTTCCACCTGCTGAAGTTCTTTAATCGCAAAACAAGTATCCTCGTGAGCTTCCACGCAAGATCAACCAGGAGTACGTTGCAATAAAAGGGTCCATGAGAAATTTGAATCGTAAAGCCGTGTTCCCTGTCCAGGTTTTAAGTTTGTAAATCTTCTGCTTGGTAAAGTTCTTTACAGAGTCATTTGCAATAAGAATGCATCAACCGGAACCCACAGACACATTCTGAAGTTTGAGGTTAGAACGTTCATCATAACGCAGTCACAATTTTAATTCAATGGGCATATTAGAATGGAGAAGAACATCCCTTATGTTGACAAATCACTGCTGAGCACTGCACCAGTACCTCTCGGTGTGATCACAAAAGTTCTTAACCGTTATAGGATTTGCGCGCAATGTCACAACACCTTAATGCGCTAGATGTACTCTGTGTGATCTTCGTAACGCAGCGAGTTCGACATTGCTGATTAGAGGGTTTCCATGAGCTTTAGAATTTGTTTCATCAACAACCCATGTCCTCCTGTGACAATTTCGAGATTACATATGTCTCAAAACCTGTATCAACGCATTCATTGCATCATTCTTCAGGCTGTCTGGATTCTCAAATTTGCAATAGTCCGCTAATAGATTCAAAACAAAGGTTGAACTAGACGGCGTTACAATAATAAGATCACGAGCTTGTTCGATATTTACGTAATCTGTAATTACTTTCAAAGCGAGCTTATGTTGAACTTAGTAGAAGCACTGCAAGCAGACTACACAAGTTGGTAACGAACACGAAGTCGTTCATCGCCACTGACACTGAAGTTTGGGTTCTTTGAACCTCTCCCTTTTCGAACGCGTGTTAAAACGCTGTTGAGAACTGACCTATAAAAGTCAGGAGATACTGATTTCGTGCGTATAGAACAGATGCCGACGTTTTGGAGACCGCAATGGGCCCTGAGCTCTGTTGATTGCGCATCATGCGTGAGACGCATATGTGGCTGAATTGTAGGTAGCAGGTTGCGTAGGTGGCAGGTTATCGTAGGTAGACCTGCACCACGGGTTTGAGAGCTGTTCCCCATAGACCGTGGGTGACGTCAATTCAAATGAGGTAGTTTCCTGTTTGAGAGCTGCCCGAAGGAGGCACAATAAATACCCGGTTTCGGTATGAAGGAACAGAAACCGGAGGCATCCTCAGACGAACTTCTGAGGTCTTGTGCCTGTTCCCTCGCCTCGCGTTCACTCGCACGCCTCCGTCGTGCGACTGCCCGCTCCAGCTTTCCTGTCCAGACCAACAAGCTCATTACTCGATGGTGACCAAAGCACGCCAAAGAATCACTGGCAACAGGGAAGTGAACAGTTCGCGAGATTCTGGGTGATGGCCATGATCGGGATGTTTTCACATCAGCACCACTGTGGATCGTGCAGCGAAGCGGCAGAAACACAGGGCGACAGTTGCGAGCAGCGCATGCGCGACGCCTGCTCCGCACAGTGTGTGCACGGCACATTGCCTCAGCTGGCATCTGTGAGAAGAAAACAACTACAGCGAGCAGGCGTGTCAAGGAGCAGGGGCATGCCGATGATGCTGGTCATTTACGAAGGGCAACAAGTGTCGTGGTTTGGTGGGCGTCAGTGATATCCATAGGGGTGCAACAGTCGTGTCTTTGGTATGATAGCGGGGACGAATGAGCCGCGAACTTGAGCCTTTCCGTAGTTGCGGTTTTGGGAGCCCTACCTTCGCGTGTGTGTCACGATGGAGAAGGCTTTGTACCGGCATCAAAGCAATAAGCCGAGTTCCCGCATGGAAACACGCCTACGTCGTAAACCAGGACAATCCCATACGGCTCAAGTCCTCCGTAACTGGCAACATCGCCCTCCATGAAAAACCAAACATTCGTTGCGTATCGAACACGGTCTTGTAGCTCTTTTCCGTTCTTCTTGCATTGGGGATCGCACTCCTTTTCGAAGGCAGAAGTGGCGCGTACAGTCGTACTTCTTTTAGTTCCACTAGCATTCCGTTCTGACCTCCAGATCGGCCAATGCCTTACCCAATATTTGGCACGCCGTAGTCGAAGATTACTACTAAGCTGCCACTGTCGCCTCTGCTTCTGCCTTGAGGTTTGCTTTTACCGGCTACGCCACCGTCTCCGTCTCCTCTGCCTCCTCCGTGATTTCACCACAGCTCAAATGGCTCATCATGCTCGCTCAAGCACCGCCCGTGACGCGCTTGGAATCCGGCAATTACGTGAACTCGTAATGAAGGCCTCTAAGTATCCGAAGACACAAAGTATGAACCTGCCGGTCATCGGAACCAATCTGAAGGATAGTTCCATGGAGCTTACAGGAAGGCTACAGCTCGTAAGGATAAGCGATTTGTTGCTGGGAATCGAAGTTCATGGCAAATCCAACCGTTCTGCATCTAGAATAACTAAGTGGGAGTGAGAACCCTGACTTTGAAGATGCTCTTTCCCTTGGAAGAACGATACAAGAACCACCTTGGTTGCGAATTTGACCAGAACCTGCATGTTATGAACGACGAATATTTGTCTAACCTTCACGAATGATTCAAGAAGGAATTAGTAAAGATATCTGGAGGAGGAAACCAGGAACAAGAAGCGCAATACGATCGTACATAAACACTGCTCTAAACCCTCAATCCAGCACCGATAAGTCCGCGTCGAGCCGTCCTTTCTATAAAGAGAAAAGTGATGATGAAAGTGCTGGACCAGTAGCAAGCACAATGGAGAAAGAGGAGGAGCTTTTCGCACGTGCCAAGGAAGAGGAAAACGCATTTGCAACTTCCGAGGATGAGTATGATTTTTACAGCAGCGATGACGAGGAAGACGATCTAACAAAACAGCAAGTAAATTCCGCAAATGATGTTGATGACGCTTCTCCGACAGCACGTGCAAAACCAAAGAAACGAAGTCGAAGACCGATAAACGTTCAAAATAAGCAAGGGAAAAGCGTATTATCAGAAGAGGAAGATTGGATTGAGTGCGGGGGACTCGCATATCAGTATTCTTCTGTAAGAGTTTCCGATAGGAACATAGTCGAGTTTGACCGGACTTTTCCTTTGGCTTTCCTCGGCAAGCTTAACATACCGGCGGTAATGAAAGAAAGTGCGAAGGATGTGAGTCTGATAGAAGTAGAGAAACTAAATAGATGTTTTGTTGAATCTACAAATAACGAACACCGGGTAATTACTGAGGGATCAAACATTCGCGAGATACACCAGCTTCGGGATGGGCTTGTAGAATTTGATCGTCTCGAGACGAACGATATGTATGGGATACTAAAGATTTACGGGGTAGAGACATTAAGGGCAGCCCTGACCAATGAGCTCATGATGGTGTTCGACGCATACGGTATTCCAGTTAGCATTAGAGATCTTTCTTTAATCGCGATTTGTATGACGGTGAACGGCTCTTACCGTGGATTTAATCGTGTGACCATGGATGACACGCCCGGATTGTTCCAACGAGTGACATTCGAGACGAGCATGAAGTTCCTCAAAGATGCAACTGTGAACGAGATGGAAGAGTTTGTGACAAACCCCAGCTCAGCAATTGCACTCGGGCAGGTGTACGAAGGCGGCACTGGTGGCTTTCAATTGCTACACCAAGTAAACTGATATTCCATGCCGATGCTGTGTTGAAATGCGAGCGCAAACGCCTAGTCCCAAAACATGGCGTTACTATCCCGCCCACATGACACAAAAAACGACTACTGATTTTGGATGCCAGTCTACCGAACTGCAAGGTGCTCGTTTGTGTGCCTTGGCCGTTCGAAACAATCTTGCGGTTTTCCAGTCCCAGTAGAAAAGCCTTCCAAGACTTTCACTACTTCCAAGAAACTGTCCACCAGGTAATGCAGTCATGCCGCATGCGTAGCCCGCAACTAGTTGGTCACGGAAAACGCGCTTCTCGGTGGGCTGGAAGCGATGGCCTATTGAAAACAGTCGAATGGTGTTGTCCATACTCTGGCAATATAACCACTTCTGATTTGGATGTATGATAGTAACAGGCATGGTATGAGCAAAGGCTCTGTAATGTATTTGATAAAAACTGGTATTACGTACTCCCGTACGCGAAGCACTTTCTCATCGGCGCCTGAAACAAATCGACGGCCTTCATCAATGAATGACAGAGAGTTGACCGAGCCCATGTGTTTATCATATGTTTGAACGACTTCGGAGGCATCTCTAACGTCGATTTGCATGACTTTCTTTTCCGCACAACCTTCCAGGAACTGAAAGGGTTCGTGAGGGCAAAACCGCACGCATAATGGATTAACTAAGGTACTGAAGGATGAAAGCACTTTTCCCGACTCCACGTCCCACAGTAGTACGCGTTTGTCAAATCCGGCGGTCAAGAACTGCGACGCTGCTTAGTCGAACACGGCGTCACGAATCGCCTTTGAATGACCCACGTACGTCCTCGCCAGTTTCGCGGACTGCGAATACCACAATTTGGCACTTCCATCATTTCCAGCCAAAAGAACCAAATGGCCGTATTCCGGACTGAGACGTAAAACTGATGCATCGGGTGGGTGAGCATTCTTGGATGAAGTGGCTCGCTTGGGTATATATGTTGTGTACTGTTCTAAATCGGCAAATGTTATACTTAAAGAAAGTGGGACATGCCACGCACGATTTGGATAGTCGGTTTGTGAGGATAGGTGAAAAGTGCTGCTCGGTACCAGTACCGACGGTGTTTTGTTGGTGTACTGCTCGGTAGACGTGCGTGGGCGCTTTTGAGTGGCAGACGATTGGGGTTTAGACGGATCGTTTGTGGGAATTAATGGAGTTTTAACTGGAGATCTTGGGCGCTTTTGTGGCTCTGCAAAAGGTTGAAAGGATCGCTTCAGTGACGAGAACGCTTCTAAATCGTACGCGATTGTCCCCATAGTTCCGGTGACAATACTGCGTGTGGTATACCACCCTTTAACTGTTGGGTCTCGGTAGAGGGGTGGCCACAGTAACAATTGTACGAGACGGGCGCTGCCTTGCGGGCAACTATCCTAGAGGCTGAAGGTTCAGAGCTCACGCTGACACGAGTGGTGTGTCCTGGAGAGAAATATGGAGATGTAAGGGTCACGAGATCAAGGTGCCAGTGCAAGAGGCGGAGAGTGGAAATTCACATGAAACGCTAATAGGTAGCAACACACACAGCGGTACGACTAAAACAGTAGAAACAAAACGCAGAAAGGAAGAGGGAGTTCTCGAGCAAAGCTGCAATCCCGGTGAGCCGGTAAGATTCCGCGAAGGCAGGGCTCTACGACCGTCGGGGTCGATAGGATCCTCCAAGTTGAGGGAAATCGGGTTGTTGTCCCCTTTACAGAGTAAGCCGCCGGCGGCAGCCGTACTAAGTAGTGTAGCGGGAATTCCCAATATAAAATATCTAAAAGATATCCTAAATTTGGGCACAGGCCCGCAGTACACGTGGTGTGTCTACAAGTCATGTCTACTATCCATCCACCTGTGAAGGGGACTTCTCATAAACGGCTCCACAGTCGCACGTTTACAGTGCCAATTTATGAGTGGCTTCCCCCACCACCTAACCAATTTCCGCGATCTGAACCATCCGTAGACGAAATGCTACGCTGCGTTTTGGGGCGGCATCTTTATCTGAAGAATGGTCAGCATGAGCCGCTAGAATATCCATCGCAACGGCACCTCTGTTGCGGGGAAGCGTGAACTGCCAAGCAGAGGGTATGTAGGTACTGTATATCTGACTTGGAATGGTGATGAAGACGAATAATCGTCGAGTTTCACGAATTGCAAAAAGGTGATCCGACATATTTTCCCACGTGTTCAACGTTGATGGTTTGTCATCACGCACGATCGCTTTGTCGATCCAATAGGCTCCGAGCAAGCACAACCGTCCATTGCGGGAGCAGTGGAAAGCACGAAGCTGGACGTCGTTGCAAACGCGTTCAAGCCGCAGACAGGCGCACGACACCTCGCATCGCTTCGCCCCCGACATGTGTGCTTCCCACCGCTTGCCGCTGTCGTACAGGAAAGCCTCTACCAAAACGAAAAGCATGGCATATGCAACAAGGGATGTAGAATATAGAGGCTCTGTTCTCTGACAGGTCGATGTTCTTTCTGTTTCATGTTTGTATCATTCTACAGCGGCTTATATGCCGTTCCCCAAAGCTTCTTTCAACGCTTCTTCTGTGCTGCCCAATTACAATATCGTGCACCTGGTCTATCCTGACGTCCAATTACAAGCAGGATAATTTCAGTTCCAATAAACATCGTTGCAGCATACGTCGAAACGAAACGTCCATCTCCAATGCGTAGACGGTAAGTGACAAGGGTAAAGGACATCGCCGCGCTTGCGAATTGCACCATCTGTCGAGCACACCAACGTCTTGTTCTCTGAGAAATGACGTGGGGCTCTTCGAAACAACCGTGGCCATTGATGGCATTTCTGCCAGCACTTCCGTTGCCATGCTGCAGTATCAGCTTGACAAGGGCGACAACAAAGCTTTCGCTGCGAAAGAGTTCTGCCCTTCAGCGAGTATCAGCGGCTAAGTGCACAATACACACTCCTGATCCATGCACAGATTCACAACCGGCAAAGCGAACAACAACCCCACGAAGTGGTTCCATCACATCTACTCGGCGCGAAGAGCAACATTCGCGCCCTTCAAATGCATTTCCGCAACTGTCACCATCGCTGTCATTGTTCGTACTGAACTTTGTGACTGTTTTATGGGTAAACTCATTGTTGAAGGGCATGTAGTAGCGGCTAATCACTCGGAGCTGTTCTGCTGAAAAGTATAAAGGTTTTGTGTGTGGGTTGTATTCCCTCACTGTTCCCAACGCAACTCACATTTCTGCGACCTTCCCTCCTCCCCCTTCTCACCCATTTCCCACTTCTCAGTCTCTTTGGAATTCCTGCTTCCCATTCCACCCATCATTCAAGGTTAGCATTTCTGTCTTCGTTACCTTCGACTGAGTTTATCTGGGAATCCCCCCATTTTTCGTGCTCCGCATGTCATATACTTGGATTCTTTACCTACAACCATTTCAGTATGACATTCAGCAAACCAACTGCCTCCGACGTTCTGTTTCATCTGAAAACTGAAGAGCTTGTCTCCTCTAAAATCAGACTCCCAACTCTGCAACTTGTACTCTGAAAAATCTCAGGCCTCTTCTGGAGCAGAGATCACTCGTTCCAGCTGTCTCTGCCAAAGTTTGTCCTTATGAATCTATATATATGCAAGGAAGGGGTCTTCCGATTCAATTTCAAAGGAAATGAGTTCTTTGATGGTAAAAATAGCAGAAGCATCACGAATCTTGAGCGCCGCATATCCAAACTCTCTCGTTCTAATGGATGAACTTGGCAGAGGAACTTCCATCCACGATGGGACCGCCATCGCCTATGCAACTTTGTCGTATCTTGTTGCAAACACTGGTTGCACTACATTGTTTGTAACACACTTTCCAATGATTGCATCACTTCATGGCCTCTATCCTCATCTTATTCGAGCTTCATACATTGACTATCTGGAAGTGAAGGATGGAATGAATAATACAACATCTCCAGAGGTGGACGAATCTGGGCTTAAGAACCGCTCATCTCAAGAACAGATCAAGTCCAGAATTATATTCCTTTACAAGTTAACGGATGGTGTGGTTCCCAGTATTTATGTTCTGAATGTTGCACGACTTGCGGGAATACCCAAAGAAGTTATTGATGAGGCACAGGTCAAGGCATTCGACCTAGAAACGTCAATGAAGATTCAGAAAAAGTGCGGGAAGATGGCACATCTCATGGGAAATGGCCTTTGGCAGCGAAAGGATGTGGTACAATATATTTCCCGCATAGTAGAACAAGGCTCTAAGACCTGACGCAAGGACTGCCACGTTCGGTAAACAAACTCAGGTATGAAGCCAAGAAAGCGTTAAATTTCAGTGACATCCATAGGAGCAATGAACTCTTCCCAACAGCCGAAGAAGCTGTTTCAAGTTATGTTTCAGTAAGCGAGGTTGCCCCGTCTTATTCTCCTATTCCGAAAAGGTACTAATCAGGATCAACATATCCATCACTTACAACAGTGGAAAATGAAGATGGAAGCATTACGTATAAACCATGGAATTCGGTTTATGTCTGCGATAGACGGGTTCCGGGTCTTGGTTTATAGAGAAAGGCCTCAGAAAACTAAATCACTCATCAAATGGTGCACTAAGACTCCATTGATGTGAACACTCGTGCTGGTATGTCGCTTATATTCTATATGTATCACACGCCTCGTCTTCTGCCGTCCATCGAGCGTTCATTAGAGCCTGTTTCTGTATATGTAAACTCTCCTGTGCCATACACTGCTAATCCATTGCGATTAGAGTACGAGCTACGAGAGGTAGTCCTTGTTATGGGCGAACGAGAGCATCTAGAAGAAGAGAAGACCAATTTTTGTTGCAGTATTATGTACAGATAGGTGCCTCTGCGCGACGTCAGTATGCGCAACACTTCAACAGCACATCCATTTCTACATCCCTACTCCCTTTCATGTTTCAGGTGAAGAAAAGACAATACATAGTTTGTGAACTACAAAACAGTGCCATGAGGATCACACAACCCTTTCACAATTTTGGTTGCTGATCGTCCTGTACGTGTAGAAGAACGTTTTCACGGAACAGAATATGCCCACGTTTTCTGATGTTGACAGGATTGACCTTTTTTATAGGTATCGTATGCTCGCTGCCTGCTTCGTTGTGCCGGCGTACGCTGGGCTAGGTGAGAACGAAGACAGACATGGCACAGATGCGAAAGACGGATAGTGCAAGTGATACATAAATCAACACATGTTCCCTGACTGGGCTACAATACAACGAAAGTGGAATTTTACTCGCACGTCGTACAACTGCCCGTACACAATTGATCGCTAGACTCATGAACGTACGTTGTCATAGTGAATTGTGCTCCACAAAAGCATGTCTTCACCTACCTAGTGATCAAAATCACCTCGCGAACGATGGGCGCATTAGAAATACTTCACTTTCTTCGGACTTGTATTGTAGTGCTATGTGTAGAAAAACCTGTTTATAAATGTTGATGGGGCGGCATGCAGGAAAACAAAAGAACCGCACTATAGAACAGAGCAACAGAGTTTCCGGGGAACCATCACTTCTTTCCATATGGAAGGGGGACCGACGGAAGGGAGACCGATGGAAGGGAGACCGAAGGGAGCGTGAAAGGACCAACCTTGAATCCGCCTTCCGACTTCGGCTGAGCCACAGATCTCGGTTTTCTAGGGCCGCAGAAACGCAGGGGCGCTCGGTAGTCGTCTGATCAGCTACGGCAGTATTGACTCCGGATGAAACCTGACATCGGAGTTCAACAGTTGGTGTAACCGGGGTACTAGAGGCAAGAGCTACCGATAACACACGCAGTGACGCCTTTGCTTCCTCCAAGTGCTTTTCAATTCTGGAGAGCGTGTCGTTCTCTATTTGTGACATGTAGCGCTTGTAGTCAGACGACTTCTGACCCGCATCTGTAAGAGGACTCTCCGATCCCATTTTCTTGGCTTAGATTAGCCAGCAAGGGGTCACCACCGGAATAAGCAGGGCCGCGATCAAGCATGACCCCCATATCGCTGATCATACCGCGATAAAAGGCTAGGGGATCCTTTGGACGATTCAGCTTCTTCTTCAATTCGGCATCGTACTGTGATTGAAGGGCGGCAACGGTTTCTTCCAAAGCGCGGACTTCAGCCACAGAAACAAATCCTGGTCGAGGCTCTACAGCGGGGTTGCGCCACGCATGCCAGCTCGGAGCAGTGCTTTTGATAGGAGTATTCTCCGCTACTTGCTCGTACGGTGTGGGTTCTCCGCTGATGTAGGAAGATATGTTTTGACAAAACTGTTTACCGTCTGCGCCATTGTCTCTGGAGAGTGCGGCGCCTCCCATAGCCTTGTCCGAGTTTGCCCATCAACCTTTGAGGGTACATTGCTTGCTAAACGACTCACATGATATATACGCGAAGCGGAAACGCAAGAACGGAATGGTATCATCACCAAACACAGAGCTGTATTCTTCAGAGTCAATGTAACTGTCAATATCAGCATCAACGCCCTGGGTTGCATAAATTGCAAGATGCTCAGAGAAATCTTTTCGCGTATCCGGAGCGCGGCCAAGCAAGTGCACAAAGTTGAGTTCAATGAAACGGAACTGAGAGGCGCCGTCCAATAATCGCTTCTTGTAAGCGGAAGATTTGGCCAAGCATCGCACAAACTCGCGAGCAGATATGTTTCCAGCTTTGTGCTGAGATTCCGGGACTGCCAGTTCGCCACGTTCTTCTTCCATCAAATAGGCGTTACCGAAGATGTGACGGTACGCCGCACGCAGATGAACTTCGCGATCTTCGTCGCTGCTTCCAGGTTTAAGCACTTTGGGTCGGAATGGACCGAGAATGAAGCGGGAGAAGATGTATGAATCTGTTTTCACGGTGTCAACACGCATAAACTTCTCAATCTCGTCAGTGCTCCATCTCCCGAACATCAATCTTCCGCATACGTCGCTCTCTGCGCTTGGCTTTTTTTTTGCGACGCTTGAACACATGTTTTAGTTCCTGCTCCGATAACAATTCCAGATTTATTTCCGCTTTCGTTGTTCAAATATGAAGACCACGTTCTCCACTTTGTTTCATTAATCTGCACTCTGCAACAAGGACATTCTCCTGGCGGCGGAATTTCCTGAATTTCTACTGGTTCAATATTGCGATCCGTCGTAGTAGTAAGAATGGGTGGTGGGTTGTACACTGGCTCCTTGCATTTACTGTGATACTGTACACATGTTTGCAGTGCAGCTCAGTAACTTTTTCTTCCAGCGTTTCAAGACATATGATATAGTCTTTTGGGTGACTGATTCGCTGATGTTGAAAAGACATATTATCTGTAGTAAGTTGTATCAGAAAACGAATGAGTGATGAGCGGTGAATAAAAAAAAGAGTAAGCGTAACTTGCCAAGAAAGAAAAAGAGATGTCGCTGAGTATAACAAAGGTCGTACTACAAAAATAGGTTGTTGGAGAGTTTGTGGGTAGTTGTGAGTGTCATGTTGCACGTTGTCACGACACCGGACGATGACAGTCCTTTTTGTATTTTTGTACCCTTGTTCACTGGAGAGCAGGTCAGAAATAGAATCGTAGCTCGAGAGTACCAGCACAGGCGTGCAATGCCCATGTCGTAGACAGAAACAAACTGCGTCAAATAACCAATGTATTACGTAGCAAGGGAACCATGAAGTGATTGTATAATTCAACAAACGAACAAGCTTGGGACAATGTAGCGAAGAGACTGCACCAGCAGATAAACTACGCGATCAAAACCTTAGATCTAGCGTAGTACTGATGACAACTCCCAATATAGCACCACGACCAACACGCACGACCAAGACTTTAGGCCTAGTACGCGGCCAAAGTGCACCGTGCCACAGATGATAAGCCCAAACAAGGGCGGTGTTAGTACAAGCACGTTTAAAGGTGCGGGAGACCAAGCCGCACTAAGTGAAAGGGTAGGTAGGGATAAGTGTGGTTGATGGCAGGGAGGAGCCGACTGCTCTAAGAGAAGGTGGGGGTTGCCAAAGAGGGGAGAAGTTGTCTGGCCCGAGTTGGCTTGGAGGCCACCGAGCTCGGGCTTTTATAGACAATCGTTCTATATGAATATCCTCTAGTTTCGCATACTAGGTTTAAGTAACAACTCATAACAATCGGTCATGGGACACTTTCTCGCCATGACGGAACAGCTTGGCAGAAGGTATTATACCTCGTAGGGTATTTCCTTTTGTGCCTTCGAGCGAACGACACCGCGGTTGATGATTGGCAGCGGGGGAGATGCAGCAGTAGTGGATGGTGAATGGAGAAATGCAGGGAGAAACAGCGGCGGCAAGCAGTGATCAGTGGCGGTAGCAGGAGTGACAGGAACGGCCGGTAGCTTCGGCAGCAATGGCGGTGGGTGCTTGTGCGGCGGCGAGGCGCGGTGGTGCTATGCACCGACGACGCACAGACAAGCAGGCGGTGAGAGGCGCTTGGGGTGCAAGCTGCGGTGGCGGCGAGCGGCGCCTGGGGTGCAAGCGGTGGTGGCGTGGGCGGCGCCTGGGGTACAAGTGGCGGTGGCGGCGAGCGGCAAAGAGGTGAGCGATGCGCATACCTTATGCACTCCGGTCCCTTTCCTGCCTTGATGGCGCGGTTTGTGTCTGGGGCACAGCCCCTTGCCATCAAGGCAAAAAAAAAAGAAAGGGACACGTCCCAAATTCGCAGCCCCAATTCCGCTGAACTAGGGCAGTCACAGTAGTCATACGTTTGACAACGTTTCTTAGTGAAAACCAGTATACAGTGAATCTCAACACCCCACTCTTAATGATTTACACATGTATGAGGGGGGTGTTGTTGACTGACGGGAGGCGTTGCGCCACAAATTCGCTTTGCACGCCCCGTTTGCGCATGCAAAACGCCCATTTGGCGCAACGCCTCCCTACCATTTAAAAAATTCAGCAGGAGCAGCAGCAGCAAAGCTTGCTGCTTACTGGCTGGCACTCCCGTAATGACTGCAGTGCCATCCAGTTACACAAAGCAACGTGTCGCGCTTTCTCATCATTGGCTGGCACTGCAGTCAATTTAGGCACCTAAACACAAACCCCTACGGCTCCACATACTCTAGGCGCAGCGGCGCCCCGTGGTTCTTCGAGAGCTATTGCAAGCGCAAGCGAGCAAAGTGCTCGGAGACCCTCCGAACGCCACGAAATACACAAAGCTACATAAACAATGCGGTGCGCAGCGCCGCCCACGGCCGAAGGCCGTTTCCACTTGTCTAACCTAACTAAGGATTAGTGCGACAACGACCTTCGCAACCCTTAAAAAATTAGTAAAATGCACGATTTCGTGTTTTTCGCGCAAACTGCGCCAGCACTAAAACTCGTGCTCCACGTTCATTTTTTGAGTCTTTTGGTTCGCAAACTTTTTGCGCCAGTGATAATCAAACGTTTTGGACAACCAGAACGTTTCATTCTCTGGTTTGTGACCGCTCCAGCTCCGGCCCTACCACTCTTTCCTGCAGGCAAGATGCAGACGTCACAAATGCAGGAAAGAATGGTAGGGCGGCCCTACCACTCTTTCCTGCAGGCAAGATGCAGACGTCACAACTGCAGGAAAGAGTGGTAGGGCCGAAGGCTCTTCTTACCCTTGTCCTTGATATAAGGAATCCTTCGACAAGGAATTCCTTGCTTCAAGGAACAAACCTCAGTCCACCGTAACGGTAGCCTTATTTGCTCTTTGCATTGGGCGTTTATTCCTTCCTCGGTACAAGAAACCAGAACGGTCTACCGTTGCAAGAAAAGCTTGAAATTTAGTTAAATTTTATGGGTCTCGATTGGCCAGCAAGGAACGTTTATCTTCCCCGCCACAATAAAGTACACGTACCGTACCAATTGGTCTTTCTGGACCGTTTCATTTTCTTCTTCCCGACAAAAGCGCATAAAACGCTAGAAGCGTTCTAAACATTTACGAAGCATCTTTGCAACTAGCCATCTCCTTCTTCTTCCAACTATCGCCATGACCCGCCATTAGTTGACAAACAAGCAAAAGCTTTCCACCCAGAAAGAAATAGCTAAACGCCAAAGGTCACTGCAGTCGGTCCGTTTGGATACAATTGCTTTATGGGCTTGGTCCGAGCACAATTTATATTTTACGCCTTCCAAACTGGTCCTTTCTCGCCTGTGTTCTGCTTCAAGCTCTCTTGTCATTCCGTAGAACAACTCTAAAAAGAACCGACGACCTGCACAGCCAGCAATTGAGGAAAAGCTGGTCGTTTGGATTAACGATCAGTACATCGCACGTCGGTGTCTGACAGGCCAAATGGTCCGTAAAAAAGGAAGGCGTCTACTGGCTGAGGTTAATGGTTTGCTGCCCGAACACGAGAGGTGGACTCTGAAGTTCACCACAGGATGGCTCTGCAACTTCCAGCGTCGTTGGAATTTGAAGTCCAGGAAAATATACGGAGAGGCCGGAGACGCGGATGAGGAGGGACTAGAGCGTGAGCTGCCTGTACTTCGTGCTCTGTGCGCACAGTACGGGCGTGAAGATATTTCTGTGGTGCAATGCCCCAAACGGGAAAAACACCAAAAAACGTTCGGGATGTTCCTCTCACGAGGTGAACCCAGTTGGGTAGAGCCCTCCCAGAGGTGTTACGGCGAAGCCGGTTTGTAAGACCAGTGACACCTGTCGTGACTTGCGCAGGGAGGTGAAGGCGAAGAATCGGTATCCTCGTGAGCGGGTTTGATCCTCAGTAGAGGTATGTTTCCATGTAAGTGGGGATGTGTGAGCGGGTGCACACAGGAGGGCCGCAGGTAGCGGGATGTACTATCCTGAAAGGGGGAAGGGAGGAGAGTGAAGGGAAAGGAGGAAGAGTGGGCGAGGGTGAGTCGCGAGAGCGACGAACAAATACGGTAAACAGGACTCCCTATACAGGGCGAAACACCAATGTGATTTGAACAATTATACTCCCAAGGATGGGTCTCTTTAGGTGTGCAAGGGGGTTGGAGGTCCCGTGATTCACGGCGTTTCTCTCCAAGGAGAAGTTGAGAACGCGCGGAAGCGGCAACAACTAGAGGCAATTCCCCAGGTTCGGGGTCCCTTGTTGGGGAATGTTTACTGGTGCGACGGCAGTGCGCCGTCGCACTAAGTACTAGATTCCCAGAAATGGGTGTGAAAATTAATAAAATCAACTAAAATACTCCACATTTCGTGGCAACATCCACTACTGTGGCCAACCGCCAATTGACCCAAAACTGTGTCCCACGTGTCCATATCCACCATTGTGGGGCGTAGTTCATATAAACACTACACAACCGATAATATCGGGAAAGCATTCAAGTACCAAGAATCCCTCCCTGAGGGCGTTGCACTTCATGATGCTTATCTTGCAGTTCGTGATGACTACGCAGCGACGAGGCAAAATGTGTATGAGCCGAGAAGTTTGAAGCACACCGACTTTGTGGAGTTCGCGGTACAAAGTCGCAACGTTCATGACTCTGCCAAGAAAATGTTTCTCACTCTCATCGGACCGGATTACATATCGTATTCGGACTCCGAGCTCCGTAACATGTCTCTCAGAGGCCCTCCACGTCAACTCTATCTTATGGCAAGAGTGGTGGACGTAAAGGACCGCGAAGAAGACAGGCGTGTAAGAGACTTTTGGAAGGTTTATTGTAAAAGGGAAGGGCTTAAAAGAATTCCCCGTAACGTGTTGCTATCTGTCTTTTGCAAGTCCCGTGTTCTGGGAGCAACCAAGAAATCTTCCGCTTTCCACACGTATCCTTGAACCGACTTTGAAATGGTCATTGGGTTGTCTATGGTGCAACAGATTGCCGTGGATAAGAAAGGAAGTGGTAGGAAGAGGAAATGGGGCATGGCAGCTAAGAAGTTCTCGAAAGTGAGTTTGTCGGACATGACCCAGAGTCAGAGAGTCGGGTATTGTGTGCATCTGGTGACCAGGGCTTGGGATTGTTTCGCCCAATTCCTCGGGTTTCTCAACATTGAGGTTATGATCTTGCCTTACATTCGACTCTACTATATCAGTGTAGTCTTCACCGATATCGCACAACGCTCCATGGGCTTCCAACACAAAGATTGTTCCAAACAGTTTGTGGAGGAGAAGAACGTCACCACCGTAGAAGAAAACGTTACCAAATTGGCATGGAATCTGTCGGACCCAGTGGATACAGCGTTTCGCCTTTGTGCCAAAGAATAACTTGGTGACCTTTCTAATGTGGTGGTACAAGAGAAACTGTTCGACATCTCTGCTCCCAGCAAATGGGATGCCCTCAAAAGGTTCATCATCACGAGAACGAGACTTTTCACTCTGCGGTTTGAGATCTTTAGTGAATCTCTTGTCACTACGGTTCAAGAGGCCATAAAGCCTCTGAAGCTCATTGCATTTCAAGGAAGCAATGTCAAAGTACATCAAGCTGTGAAACCAGAGACCGCAGAAGACGTTGACATCATTATGGAGCCGGTAAAAACTGTTACGGCTGGTGGTGGGAACGAACGTGCTGAGCATGTCAAAGGTGGAGATCAGGGTGAGTTGGAAGAATTGGAAGAGATAGAGATGGTAGAGGATGCGGAAAGTGGTACTGCGGAACGTGGTACTGCACCAAAGGCTACTGAAGAACTGCAGACAACAGCTTTGTCGCAGAACTTATCGTATGATGTCGAAGGCACGGGGATTCGTGCACCACCGTACCCTACGACTTTGGATGATGTAATATCTTACAAGTATTGTGAGAAGGAGATGTCCCGCAACTTCCGTCTCCACAACTGCAAGTTCGAAAATCTCATCGAAGTTGACGAGAACAAGTCTGGCGAAAGCGAGGTATCTATTGAAGGAAGGATACAGTTCTTGCTTTCCGATCCGCCATATGGGACTCGTTCTGAGCGTCGTTTGGAGAACAGCGAACACGATATTCTGACAGAGAAGGGCATGAGCAGGTCAGCGAGGAGGTCTTCAAAGCTTCTACGTCCTGGTGGACATATTATACAGTTCTGCTCATGGGATCAGGTACCGTTGTGGCGGGATATGCTACGGAAAGTTACCTACATGGATGACTCTGATACGATGCGTTACTCCTTTGTCGTCAACGAACAGCCCCTCCATTTCGTACGGTCTTTAGGTAATACGACTGGTAACATTGGGAGAAGAAGTTGCCGGTTGCACCAGACGACAGAATACGATGTACATGCTGTTCGTTCTGGAGTTCCTTATGCACAACAACACCGGATGGTCAACTATGAGAACTTCAATTATGTTGCTTCACGATACCCAGCGTATCATGCGATCATGGATCAGGTGCCGCCGATGTCAAATAGTGAGATGCTCATGTGGTCTGCGAAAAACCCGGGTGGGAAGTATACGAGGAAGAGGGTGCGACCAAAACAGAAGTGTAGGGCACTGTTGAAAGAGCTGATTTGCAGGTTCAGTCAGCCAGGAGACCTCGTGGTCGAAATGTTTGCCGGAACGTTCTCGACAGCGATAGCGTGCATGGAACTGCCCAAGCATCGGAAGTTTGTGGGGTGTGAACCGGACAAAGCTTGCTTTGAACACGCCAGGCATGCCGCTATTGTTCGCTTCGCATCCATAATACGCGAAGGACACACGGATATTGAGAAGAGCCAGGAGCTTCGAAAGATGGCCTATTGTGTTTCCTTTGCATTCCCAATTAGAAGAAGCAGGCACACCGTGTTATGGAGGGCTGTCGACGGATTTCCGCCGTACCAAATTCTTCCCCACACCTTGTCGACTTTCTCTCCACTTTGGGGCAAAGTGAAATTCTAGGGAAGTTGGGAAGGAAGAAAGCTATGGATGGATGGCCGAGGGAGCTGCAGGGAAGAATGAATCTGGAGAACATGAAGTCTCTATTGGCAATGGTGGCTGTGCAATATGGGTTGCGAGTGGGCAAGTCTACTATTCGTCCTGAAAAGGCTGGTGTTGGAGTGTTTGCAAGTCGTCGAATTGCTGCAGGAGAGGTAGTGTGCTATTTCTACGGGACGTTGGTTTATCATGACCTTTCGAATCGGAAAGAAGTGCACAAGACCTACGGGGAGGGAGTCATGGGTGTGACGAAGGATCGCTTCCGGAAGTATGCGGTGGAGATAGAAGTCTACAGTCAACAATTCCAATCACTTCCGCATCGAAAACAGCTGACGAATTGGCATGGAAAACAAGCAAACCCCATTTTATGGATGGTTCCTGCCCCTTTTTGTATTGCGGGGTATATGAACGATCCAAAGTACGTGGAAGGGGAAAAAAGTTAGATGCCATGGTGGATGGCCTCGTGAAAAAAAGGGAGGCTAATGTGCGAATGAAACGGAAACCGGGAGTGGGACGAACACCAGGGAGAATAACGGACTACAGACTTATTAAGATGGAGGCGACAGCCGACATAGAGCGAGGAGAGGAACTCTTCGCCAGATACAGTGATGTTTATGACTGGCAAACCCATTTGAATGTGGAGGATGGAACGATAGTCATTGATTAGTTTGTTGTTATAAACTTTTCTCCACAGCTTGGCTAAAGGATGTCATTTATTATGTGAACGGATGTCTAGTCCTAACTTAGGACAATATTACTTTTCAGTAGGGATAGAAGATACAAAGCGATATAGATGTGACACAGAAACGTCCATTTTCGGTACCACCGAGGATTGTATTTTCAAGATTTCACAAAAAGCAAAGATTGTTGTGCGCATCGGGTGGCGAGATTTTCCCGGAAAACACACGGCGTGCGCCAACCCAGAGCGTCACCAGCCACTTGCGCAAGAGTTTTGAATCCAAGAATCGCGCCGAAGGGAAAGAAGCGAGGCCCGGGAAGGGGTAGTGCGGCGAGTGCGGCTAAGACGCGGCGAAAGGCTATTGAGGGGCGAACCACGAGTGGAACGAAAGCGAAATCATGTGTTCCCAGGAGTGGATAATCGGGGAGGAGGTCAAGAGAAGATGCTTCGAGGAGAGGGGGAAGAGGTGGGGCAAAGAACGTCGGATCCGAGCGCACGACGAGTGAGCGCACGACGAGTGATAATTTGAAGGCTGATGCCCATGCACATGTAGCACGTGGGAGAGATTCGGTTCGGGGACAGCGATCTATGCCTGGATCTGGTGGTGGGGTGGAGGGTAAGAAAGGGTCGGTTGCTAGGAGAAGGGAAGAGGTACCAGATCAGGGAGGGTTGAAAGCAAATGCGCGGGTCGAAGACCGAAATAAAGATGAAGAAATGCCGGAAATGAAACAAATAGAAGAGGCGGTTGCGCTGAAGAGAGGTGGGGCCCCAAGGGGAAATCAATATGGAGGAGAGGTAAATGTTCCTTTGGTAGAGAGTGATGGGGACGAAGAGGATCACATTGTGAAGGGGAGATGGACGAGAGAGAGAATAAGGGAAGGAGTGGGACGCCGCTCTGATTTAAAGGAAACGCGAGAAGTGGAAGAAGTGGTCAGAGCGACGGATGGAATACAGGAAGCATGGAAAAGCGGAGAACGTACAAGCACCCCGGTACGGGCGCGAAAGATGCAAATGGCTCAAGACTTGGAAAGTGATAAAGGAAGCAGAACGCCGCGGACTCCGGAAGGAATGCGAGAGAGGAAACGAAGTGTTCATCGGTCGCCAAGTGAGCCTGCTGAGGAGCGAAGGCGGCCTGTCAGTATTTTGGGAGATGCAGGGAATAACGACATTGGTGTGATGTTTCGATCTTCGTTAGTTGAGAGGGTCAATATGTTGAAGGCAGAATTCGGGCAGGTCAAAGGGGACCACTGCATGCTAAAGATGTCGCTGAAGCGGCCGCAAGAGGAACTGAAGAGGATGAGAGAAGAGATGAGCGAGAAGAATATATTGATAGATAGCTTACAGGAATGGAGGAAGGTGGGAGGAGGGGAGAGAAAGGGATCTGAAGGTGAAAATGGCTTGAGATGGCGTAGGAAGTATGTAGTTGATGTGCAAGAGAGTTTTTATGGGTTTGCCAGGGTATTATATGATAGGTTGTTGTACTATGCGAAGGTGGAGGTATCGGAGTTTTGTTTTACTTCGGAGGGTGTGGAAAGAAACTGGAAGGATCGATGCAAAGTATTGGGGAAGGGAAAAGAGGGGAGTGTGTTTGTTGTTGGAGGAAAGGAGATTGTACGTCGATGTACGTTTGAGATTGCGTCTGAGATGAGTTCGTAAACGCTTTCGTCGCTAGGAGGAAGTAATGAACTATTGAAGTACTTGGATGGCGTTGAGATTGAGGGGGAGAGATGGGAGTCGATTCGTGAAGCGGGTAGGAAGGGTCAATGCGTGCGGGAGGTTGTTGCAGACAGGTCTTTGAGGCAATGTATGAAGCAGAAGTTGAGTGATTTGATTGGGGTTCGGAAGCGTGCGGCACGGGACAAAATGTTTTCGTTGGTTGGATATGACTTGATAGCCAGACGTGTGAGACCGCGAGAGAGGACGGAGCTAGACATTGAGTTGAAGAAACAGTTACAGGAAGTAAAGACGAAGTTCATGGGGAATGGGGAGGCGAGGAGTGGTAGGTTATGTTCTTGGAGGATGAAAACAATCGAAGGTCTTACGTATTCTGGATTTCAGGTTGCTGGGCGGCTGAGAGAGTTTCGTGAATGGGACATGTACTTCAAGAACGGGGCTACGGTGGAAGTGTTGGAAGAATTCATGGGATATGAGTTGGGAACGGAAAGGGAGGGAAAGATGGAGTACGATGATGGGAAAGTGATGCATTTGGCTCGTTTGGATGCGTGGATCGGATGTGTTTTGACGGCAATGGACACAGATGTGGGGCGTGGAGGAAGACGGCAGTTGTTATTTTCTACGTTGTACGGTGAGTATCTTCCGCTCGCGGTAGAGAGTATACTTGGTGTGGCGTGGGAGAGGGTGAGAGAGCTATATCATGAAGAATTGGAGAATGAAGGTTGCGATGAGGGTGACCCGCGTTGTATAGCTGTAAATGGGGATAGAGAAGCGAAGGTAGCACTGTGGATACCTTCGAAGCGGAAAATATACTTGGCCGTGAAGGATGAATACTTTTTGGAACATATGACGAAACGGCTGGGAGGGGTGCTGGACTGTTATGTTGCTGCGTGTCGGCCAGAAGATGTGTGGATGAAGAGGTTGGTGAAAGAGAGTCGAGATGTTGGGAGAGGTGAGGCGACAGATCATGTCGAGGCGCAGTGGGAGGAAGGTCTGGGAGGTTATGAAGAACAAGTTGAAGAAGAATAGTGTTACTGGTGGAACGGGTGGTTTACTGATGTGTTGTAGATTGTGGGGCGTAAGGCTTTGAAGCGGTGTCACGATAGAATCGGTTGATGTAGAAACGATGGAAGCGCCAGTGAAGACGAGGAGTGAATGGCGGAGCGGGGTAGTTTTCTCGAATGACGTAGACTGCACCTAGAATGGAGGTGGAAGGAATGAGGCCGAACCAAGGAGATACGTTTTCGTCGGTGGAAGGTTTGGAGATGGGCACTGGATCGGGGGTGTGGTCCCGCTCTTCATCGGTTGACCACCGAAGGCAGACGCAGTTGAGGGTGATATTGACATTGTCGCGAGGTGGTACGAGTTCAAGGAACTGTACAAAAGCGAATTCCTTTGTAATGCGGGTGGAAGAGCTTGAAGAGGGGGAAGGAAGTTTGAAGCGAGCTAGGGCGATGAGCTTGGAGACCCATACAGTGGGTGTGGGTGGAGAGGAGGATTTGGTTCCTGCGACAAGGATATGGGAAAACTTTAGTGATCTGGAAGGTCCGAATGATGGAACGGCGAAGATGCGCTGGAGGAGAGGGACGGAGGGTTCTTGGAGGACGAGTTCGTTTCGTTCTTGGTTGTAATTGTGTAGTGTTGGGATGTAACCGCCGACGACGTATGCGGAGTTGACGAAGGTGAGACGAGTTCGATGGAGGTTGTTGGGTGAGGGATTTAGCTTGAGATATTCGATGGAAAGGGAGACGAAGGAATGAAGTGTGGTGTGACCTAGTTGTGAGATGATGGAGAGCGTGTCTGAGGAGAAGAGTTCTTGAAGAAATTTTGGACTTGCGTTGGGGGTGGATGCAAGGTACTTTGCGGCTGTGAAGATGTCATAGAAGGAAAGATGTTTTCCGTCACGTACGAAGGAGGGTTTGCGTGGTTGCGGTTGAGTTTGAGGTCGAGCATGGGAGGATAGGGAAGGGTCTGCGGAAAGTGGATTCCAGTCTTTGAAGAGATTGGAGCGGTCTATAGCACGGATGGTTTCTGTATGGGCGGTGGCTCTTCGCTTGGAAGTTTTGGAGTAATGTGATTTGAAGAGGACATGGGCGTGCTCGAAGATGCCTGCGTCGTTGAAGTGGAGACCCCCGTATCGGCGTATGTCTTCGACGATGTGGTCGAGGAGATGGAACTTGAGGGTGCCGAGGTGGGAGGAGTGGTAGGGTCCGAGAATGGATGCGGCTGTGACTTTGAAGGATCTGATGTGTTTTTCGAGAGATAGGAGGGAGGTGTCTGTCCATTCGGGGGACGAGTTGTATCGCATAGCGGAGAGAAGGAGGTCTGTGTACTTGGTGAAGACAGAAGTGATGGGGGAGGAGTCGGTTTCTTTGCAGCATCTGTCGAAGAAGGCGCCGATGAAGGGGAAGACCATGTCGAGGGTGCGGTAATCCTTTGCTTCCAGCATTACTCGTAAGCCTTCTGTGGTGAAGAAGCCGTTGAGGGCTTGGGAGTTGTCGGTTGTTGAGAAGTCGATGTGGAGGCCGGGTGCGGGGGAGTCCTTTTCGATGGCGGCGAGGATGGAGTTGGAGTGTTTGAGGATTGAGGTGCAGATGGAATGGAAGGAACGTTTGGTGTTGTTGGGGCCGACTGTGGTGAAGAGTGATTCGGAGCGGAGTCGTTCGATGGCGGTGGCTTTGATGAGCTTTGAGACGCCGAGGTGGAAGTTGTGAAGGGGTTCGAAGGCGAAGATGATGTAAGAGGAGAGAAGGGGAGTGATGTTGAAAATGGCGTAAGATTCGAAGAGAGAGGGATACTTTGCGATGGAGAGGGACTGGAGGGCTCTGGTTGCTTGTAACTTCTTGGTGCGAGCGACTTTCGGCTTGCGGGCGAGCTGGGCTTCGTCGGACTGGCGAAGGAGAGCGGCGTGTTCTCTGCGTTTGTTTAGAGTTTGGGATTGTGTGCGGAAGTGGATGGGGTTTGTGTTGAGGGAGAGGTGTTCGCGGGGGACGGTACATCTGGGCCAGGGGTGCTGTGGTCGTGTTCCGTGCGAGATGGCGAGGATTTCCTTTGCCTCTGGGATGTCTGCGCAGTAGCTGGAGAGGATGGGGTGGCAGTGGCGGAGTACACCGTGTGCGTCACGGAATGAGAAACCGAGGAGGGCGGAAAAGAGGAGTGGGTTGAAGATTGCAGAGATGGCGCGCTGAATGAGGTCCATTCTTGTTTCGCGTGGGATGTTGGAGTACGAATGTGGGATGAAGTCTGCGTGGTCGGGGGAGGAAGAGGGGGAGAAGGAGGTTGGGAGGTACCGAGGAGGGTGGGGTTTTCGGAGATACACTTTCGGTGGAAAGCGTCTGAGAAGTTGAGAAGGGTGATGTGAAGGGGATATGAGTTGATGGAGGAGCTCTTGAGTGAGGTGGCGGACTTATCGGAGTATAACTGGACGAGACCGACGAAAGATTCCATACCAGTTGTTTTGGGGGTGTGCCAGACGATGTCATTTATGTGGCACTGCATGATGGCTTGTTTGAAGGCAGGAACAACTTTGTTTCCAAAGGCTGCGGCCATAGGATGGGCGAAGGCGGGGGTGGAAGAAGAGGAAAGGGAAGATTGGGAGACGGGTTGGAAGAAGGTGTTGTTGAAGTGTGCGAGAGCGAGTTGTTGCTTCAGGACGTCTGTGGTGCGTTTTTGGAAGAGGGTTGCGGAGAAGGAGTTGTGCTCGTCGGTGAGTGTGAGAGGGAGGAAGCCGGTGGAGCTGATTCGTTCCTTGAGGAGGTATTCTTGGAGTGCGAGGCACTGCTTTGCGGAGGAGATGGATTTCTGGAAGGCTGACTTGGAGAAGTCAGGGTGGTTGAGAAGGGAGATGAGTTGGTCGGCTTTGCGTGTGCTGAAGGAGGAAGCGATGGAGGAGATGCAGAGAACGAGTTGCTCGAGATGGCCGTTGTTGAGGAGAGGGGAGGAGGATTGGGACGAGGTATGGGGAGGTGGGTTTGAGGAGGAGACTGAACAGAGGGCGTGACTTGCCATGTGGTGTGCGTCTTCTGTTTGGAGGGAAAGGGAGGCCTGTTGGATGTGATAGGGTTCATCTTCGGCGAGGGGGACGTTGTCGGAGGGGCGGTGTGAGGGAGTGGGAGGAGGAATGGTGGAGAGGTTTGGAACGGATTCTCGTCGCTTGGGCCTTGGTGGGAACTGGACGGGAGCGTTGGCGGAGGAGGAAGGGCGTTTGTCGGGGGTGAGTCGATGAGGGCACCTGCGTTGGTGACTCTGGAGAGAGAACGCGGTGCGGCCATAGAAGGTGCAACGGGGATGGCAACAGGGTATCATGGCGGGGGAAGGAGAACGGAGAACGGGATGCTTGGAAACAGAGAAGGGAGGGTGGTGGCGGAGTGGGATATCGGGGAGCGTAACATTATGGCGCACGTAGATGAGGTGGTGCACGTGAGGCAGAGCGTCTTTTCGTAGGGCGTGGGGTAGAGCATGCGATGCAGGGAGCAGGTCGGGAAACGGATGATAGAAAGCCAAAGCTATTTGGTTATGTAAACGCTATGTATCTATTCTATCTATTCTATCTATTCTATTTTGCTATTTGAAGGGGCACTCGCTCAGGACCAGTAGGATTTGGATTCCACGTGCACCTGAGAGGGTAGGTATTAGTGGAGTCTGGCGCTAGTTTTACCTCCAAAGAACCTGGAAAATGTCTAGTATACTGCTAGTCTTTTGTCCCAAGCAAAGTAGCTCTGTGCTATATATGGAATTATTTTGAGAAATTTGATTCATTCAAAATTGGGTTTGAAGAGTCGTTATTCGTTCATTTTAATTTTTTGCCTTTTGAATGCCAAACTAGCATAAAGAGAAAACCGACGCGCTCTGGAATACATCTCAGTGCGCTCATTCATGTATTTCGGTGAGATGTTGTCCATGATGAGGTGGCTACGAGCGTTTAGAAATGCTTCTATGCCCTCCCAGAACAACTCGGATAGTTGCGAATAGTACTTGCCCAGTAGAAGCTCTAGGTCAAACCATCTTGCGGGAGATGCTAATCGACGTTACACAACGCATGTCACCAGCAACGGATTACAAGAATATCTGTTTCTAGACGTCACTCTTGATGTGGTAGGCCATCCCAGAGCTAATACCATACGAGAGATGTCGTTCTTCTGAAACCTGAACAGCGCAAGGCATGTAGCATGAATAACGCTTTCGAACTTGAAAGAAAAGGAGGTAGATGAAACATGTCGCTTGCGTATTTCGTAGCGCCCTATTTCTTCTGTTTCAGATACATACTGAGTGGCAATCGCGAAAAGGACGTGGGAAGAAGTGGAAGGCGTAACTGGACTTGTCTGTCTGCGAAGCGCAATGGTAGGTAGTATAGTTGCCTACCCTACCTGTCGAGCTTTGCTCTGGGAGTGGGAATGATCGGACTGCCTACCGAGAGGCATCTTTGGGAAAGGGATAGTGTTGCTAGGGTAAGGGAGACCTTGGTTGGTAATAATCACAACTCGAACTGATTTCTTACTGCGTAAAGAGTCGTCGGTGATTTCATCATATTCGCAGGTCCCGCCTTTTCTGATTTTCTGGCTTACAGATATCGTCATATGTGGTTGTGAATTTCTCACTGCGTAAAGCCTAAACTGTTATTTTTCTCACATCATCATATTTGCAGTCTCGGACACATTTCAACATAATTTGATGCTTATGTCAAAGATTATTTTGATCATTTGAAGAGGACAATCACTGCGCAACGTGCAAAACATATTTCAATAATGCAAGCTAGCAAGACACAGTTGCGTTAATCAACGCAAAAACGCAACGCTAGTCCAAAACAATTTCAAGATAATATGCCGTTATCTATGCCTGCTGATGTTTTCGACATGGAAGATGAATTTATTCGAAAAAATTGACCTATGGTGGACAGCAGTGCAGGATAGGTTTCGTTGTTTTCTTCAAATCGTAATGTCAATCATTCCTTTGTTTTTCTCTAGGAATTACTTGTTCAATGAACAATACCATGTTCCCCAGTGAGTCTTCTTCTGGGTCCTATTAACGTCCAGATACCAAATTGGAAATCGAAAAACTAATGATTGAGGATGGAGCTAGATATAGGAAAGCAGTGCTTCGGCACTGGAGAATCTACATATGTGCCCCCGTTCCAGGTGTTATTGCCCAGATTTACAAAACTGATACGGATTCTAACTTTTTCTAAAGAAGAAGGAAACTATTTATCTATTGAGATGATCGTTGAAACTCCAAATGCCATTAAATTTTATCTTCAGAATACGTTCCATGTTCGATTTGGAGTATTATCGTCTTCAACAAATGGTGGATATGGGTATACTGAACGGATGTTAGAAGATACTGAAACCCATCCGGGACTTCGTATCGTGGCTGACAAACCTAGTACTCGTTCTTCAGTCCCCAGCCTACGGCATTTTCATAATCACCACGGTAACAGGTCATTTAGACGACAGAACAGTGGCAACTGTTTTCTTGCTACCACTACGAATTTCGCATGTCAGATGGATCTATACCGATGTAGCTCGAGCAGGAAAGCCGCGGAGATCGCAAGCCTACTAATGAACGCACTTGTTTTGTTTCCTCATACGTTGGCAAGTATTAGCAGTGCGTCAAATGACATTCAAACGTCGGTTCTCAGCTTTGCGCTTCGACGTATACCCAATTACATGTATAACTTTGGCTTCTTAGATGTGTTCTCTGGTTCTCATTGGTACTTTTTTCACCATCGCAATCATTCTAGACATTAGTCTGGACTGGATCATGTCATTTTCATTGATATCTCGAAAGGGATCATAATCTACAGTGCAGATTCCTGTCATCTCAGCCTATCAATGGCGTCTTTGAAACTTTGTGGTGGAGATGAGCGACTAAATCCCTTCATTTCAAGACTATGAGACTCTAAAACCGTTTTCTTTATAGAATAATTTAATCTCCCAATCAACTTTACAGCCTTTTCACTGGAAGTTGGTGCATAGGCAAGCACTATTTTCGCAACAATTCCATGTTTACTCATAAACTCAGTAGAGTGGTTGCCGTGAAGCAAGTTGTATTGTCAGAGATGATCAGATGAGGGGTCCCAAAGAAAAAGAGTATCTCCATATGCACGATATCGAAAACGACTTGAGCTGTGAAGTTGGGTAGAAGCCAAGCCAGAAGCCATCCAGATAGATTTTCAACTGCAACTAACGTGACCCTATTCCATAAAGTTGTGAAGGTAAATGGTCCTGCAAAGTCGATAGAAAAGATGTAAAACAAGCCTGTGAGTGAATATTTCAGTGTCTTTTTGTAGGTGGGTACGGTCACAGAAAGTCTTTATCCTTCACAACTACTCACATAGTCAATGATATCAAGATAAAACCCCTCAACCGGTACCACTCCAGAACCAACTTCTTAGGGCATTGAATTTCCCAGTTTCCAATATCCCCATAACATATCTTTAGTATTAATGGTCTAGAAGCGAAGGGAGGAATCCCTCCAAAGCCATTGGAGGTACACCTCATCAGTCTATCACTCGAAGCTCCAAACATCTTTGCATTTCGACGGATAGTTCCTCAACGTTCGGATTCTATCTCCAAGATGTCTTTTCCGTTGAGGTATCTCAGAATATCCTCCAAATGATTCTCCATCCTCAATGACTCCATTTCTTCCATAAGGATACAGCTTACATCATCAGATGTTTCTTTGATCTTATCAATCATGATTCTTGACAAATAGTAGGCGGCTTGGTTCTTTTTGCCTGAGCGATACGGAATCTTGAAATAGTATTTGTCTAACAAACACATCCATCTTGCAAGCTTTCCGTGTATGTATTTCTTCTTAAATGTGTACTGCAGCGCCTTGTATTCATTAATTACTGTAAAATGATGTGTGGAAAATAATTATATCCAGATCTCTTTCAGTGCAAATATGACTGGAAGTGCTTCACGTTCGCATACCGAATAGCTTCGTTCTTCCGATGTCAGATTTCGAATGGCATGCTGTATATGGTGCAACTTGTTATCTTTCTTTCTCTACGCAAGAAAAGCTCCAAACGAAATATAAGAGGCATCTGTCTCTACGACAAATGGAAATTCGAAGTAATGGAATACGAAAACAGGTGGTGTAATCAACTTCAGCTCCAGTCCCTCAAATGCACTATGCATATCTGGGGTACAATTCCAATTCTTATTTCCAGATGTAGCTTAATGAAGGGCTGGTGACGTTTCTGCGAAGTGTGATATGAAACGACGACAACACAGTGCTAGTCTCAGAACCGTTATTAATTCGGATGCATTGCATGGCTCAGATGTTTTCTGCATTACTGTACTGTTCTCCGGATCTACTTCAATTCCATTAAAATCAACGATGTGGGCGAGAAGTCGCGCTTTGGACTGACCAACGCTTTATTTCGTAACCTAAATCTTCAATTCATAAAATGCAGTTTGGTCAAACACTTGGAAGCAATGATCAACACGTTCTTCGAGGTTCTCCGAAATCTTTATTACATCACCCACATATACCATAGAAAAGTTTTGTCCTTTCAAAACAACATCCGTCATTCTCTGAAGAGTAGCAGGGGCCCTCATAAGCCCAAACGGTATGCCTTCAAATTGGTAGGTACCGTATCGGCAAACGAAATTTGTTTTCTCTTTGCAATGGTCGGTTATTCTCACTTGCCAGTACCGAGAGACTAGTTCTAGAGTTGTGAAAATAGTTGAATTTCTTAAGTCATCAAATATGTCTTCGACCTTTGGTGAAGACCAGCGATCATCTTTTCATATCTGCATTCAAGGCTCTATAGTCTACACAGAAGCAAGGCCTGCCATCTTCCTTCAGTGCAATATCAACGGGAAGTGACCACTCAGAAGCAAATGGGTTTGTTATACCAATACGCAGCATATCAGTAATTTCGTTTCGCACAACATCATTATATTTCGAAGACAGTACTTTCACGCTACCGTAGCCTGGTGTTAGAACATCAAACTCGAACGAATATTTCACCCGAACATCAGATTGGCGTAGATCTTCCAAAAACCAAGCAATGATGTTTCGTTCTTTACCGTCGAGGTCAGTATTTTCTGTACATCGTTTGGTGAGTGCTTCGGTTTTGTGGCCAAGTGATCAGACCTTTCATCATGTTTTTCAGAAGCAGTCTCTGATTCGAATTCTTTATCAAATTCATCATAGTTTTCGTCTTCTGGGTATTCTTCTAGCGAATCCCCAATTCTTCCTTTTCTTCAGCATGAAAAAGGTCTGGCTTAAAAGGGATCTCATCTCTTATTTAAAGCATACAATTTTCTCCACTCTCGATTTCGGAAGAGCTCTAGAAAGGAAAAAAAATCGTAATCACTTGTGAACTCTTCATTCCCCGTACTAGAGTCGAATACGCTTGGTATTTTGAAATCACAACCCAAATCTTGAACAGAAGTCTTTCCGTCAACGGTGACAGTCATATTCTGAGTACCACGTTATAGCCATATCTGGGGGTCTTGGAATGTCATTAATCCGATGATGACATCAAATTGGGGTTCTTCAACGACTAGAACACTCAAAAGTGTTCTGGAACTTACAGAGGTCACTGGTATTTTACGTAATATCCCGATCAAGAGTGATGAGGTCCCATCAGCCACCCCTATCTTTCTAGTGGTATATTCTCAAGATAAACCACGAACGTCTCCAAATGAACGGGATATGTGGTTCGGTACTTCTCCAGATTCCAATAGCACAGCAAAGGAGACAATTTGTAGTGCTGTGGTGGGTGAATCTCTCTGTGTAGCAGTCACTGATTGAGATGCAATATAACTCAAGAACAGCTTCATGATTTGCTTCTTAGCTTCATCAGCGGCTCTACGCAAACTGTTCAAACGTGGGGCCCTATGACGCATTGGCAGGTTTCATCATCACGTTATACTTACCAGGTCTGGTATGGATGACTTGCTTTTGGTTGAGGGTTTCTTTTTTTCTAGTTGTTCTTCGAGTAGAGGTTCTCTTTCGTATAGAAGGGAGAAACATAGATTCCTTCTCTCCATCCTTCATAGAAATGTGCTATATAGGATTTAGCATAGTCGGAAGATCAAATTTTGAGGCCTTATGTTGCTGAGGGAGGGCCCAGACGTCATGACCACGTTAGGTGGTATTCACTATGCCTACTTCTGCACCTCCAGTGACCACCATCATCCGGTTATTTCCAGATATGGTAGCATTGGAATCGACGCAGGGTTTCAGATTTCTCCAAGCTTTCGACTGGACATCAGCTTCTGCAATCCATACGTTCCTCTGCTCTAGTGATGGAATTTTTTCCCAGCATGTAGCTTCAGAATGCCTTAGTTTGTCCAATATTCTACAACGATTGTTTCGGTTTGGATTGTCGGGATACCTTAAAGCTCCATGGTGCAGTTTCATACAATACGAACTAGTACGAATCATACTTTCTTGCGTTGGCTCACTATGTATTTTTTGCACTAACAGAGAGAATTTTGAAATCTGTTCAGTCAGGTTCTCCACCTACATTCCCAAGGACTAGAAGGCCTGTCCTGAATGACGTATGATATCTTTGGTTTCATTCGATGAGCTGATGAACCGTGAGCAAATAAATATGAATACTGGAAGGTCTACATGCAATGCACATAGTATTTGATTGTTTTATTCAGAGAATTATAGTCATGCGCTTCTCTGACGAAGAAAAACTGAACAAGAGCCTTGTGCTCTACGTCAGCATTCTGAAAAATTCCTTACTCTACCAGTTCATGGAGACCAGCCTCCTCAAAAAACTGATCCTTTTCTTCCAGTTACCTATCAAGTTTTATTGGTGGAAGCTTTCAAGCCATTGCTTTCTTAACTCTTTATTGTGGTTCTACAACGACTTCAAACCTTGCCGGTAACGAAAGTTACACCTCAGAGTAGTCGTAAGCTTCTTCGATGGCATACGTATCCTAGTAGGATTCAAATGCTTCACCATCAAGATATCCGATGATGTCTGACGTGTTCCCTTCCGTTGACTTTTTCTTCATAATGACATTCGTATCTTAGAAAAAGAATTTGGTGATATCCTCTTGTAAACTTTCTTCGAAGATTTACATGCAAGAGCCCGCACTAGAGACGTCCATTCTCTTCGAGAGTGCAATTTTAACGCTGCAAGAGGGGGGGGTGGGGGCGCAGAAAGTTCTTTTCTTTGTGTTATTGGTGTTGGGAGTGCAACTAAGAGTGGCTAAGCAAATCTCCTTATATGTTTCTGGTTGTTGTATAAATCTTACACGTGACGAGCAGCTGAAGGGTTATCTGCCATGCTACTTAATAAAACATAGAATCGCAATGAAATTGCTGACCTATGTGTCGGTCGCGAATGTTGCGGAATGTGCCAGAAATTGCTGGAACACACGTGTAGAATGTTCCAGTAGTGTCTAGCACATTGCACGCTTTGTTGGCCCAGCAAAGACTACAGTATTTTAGTGATGCTGGCGCAAATTGTCGCTTTATTATTGGTTAGTGTGCAGCTCCAGAGGTCTCTAGAAGCCAATGGAGTAACCTAGACGCACACATGAGTAACTAGCAAGTAGAAATGCGTATTTTGCTCGTTTTAAGTGCCTCTAAACACTATAATAAGAGGTTCTGAGCTTCGGACTTCGGTCTGAACTCACCTCAACAATCGACCAACATCTAAGCCCCACCCCCTATCAACCTTCAGCCACTTCAACTATCATCAACAACCAGTGAGGCGTTCGCCGCTGGATAAAAGGCTTCTAGTGAGGCGTGTGCCGCTAGTTGTCCAATAGGGTGGGGAAGTACGGTCGCTTAGACCGGTTGAAGCGCCTTAGGCGTAGACGGGAGACGGGTAATGTGTACCAAAGGTGTTTGTGTCTTCTGTGAGCCCCACCGGAGCTTTGTTCGGATAACGGTGTCGGTCGAAACCCCTGATGATTTCCAGACGGAAGTACTTGACGGGAAGCTATCCGCAGGCGACGTGCCGTGCAACCTTTCCTGCAAAGGGCCAGCTTGGGTATAGAGTGAAAGCATATCCCGCTGCTATTAGCTCTCCTCGGGAAGCCCGGTAAGGATTGTATGCGCCTGCTTCTGGTTAGTACAGAAGTAGGTAGGCTGCAGAATCCACTTCACATCCGGAGTGGCTGACTGGAAGCCGAGGGTCTGACCCTTAGTGATCCTTGACATAATTTTTGGGTTTCGCGCCGTTTTAGCAAAGAAGTTAAAAAGTTTTATTTGGGGATTGAGCCTCTTGCTCTCCGTAGTGTTGTTTTATTTCATCGAGTGGGTTTAGTTCTTTTGATCCCACCGTTTTCAACTTGTTTTGGGGCTTTTAGCTACGAAGAGCACCCTTTTGGCTTTTGTTATTACAACTTTTTGGCCCCCTGCGTCACCGTCCCGTGATGGCGCCCACACTATGTCATCATTGCGTACCACGTGTCTGACACGTATTGCAGTACGCTACGTACGATGGTCGTGGACCACCGGTAAAGGGTTACTACGGTTGTGAAGCGAATAAAATAATAAGATCTCACGAAGAGGAGAGAAGCACATACAAGTTGACACGAAATCCTCTAAAATGTACGTGGCCATGCGTACAATTTTGTTTACCTTAGTAACCGAATGGACGCGTAGTATCCCTAACTCAATATATGGATTTCGTGGGCTCTATGGTAGTTACTGGTGATGATAAATATTCCAGATACATTGCAATAAGCACATTTGCACGGAGTCTGCCCTCTTCACACCTTGGCTCTCTCCTTTCTCTACTGTGAACATCTTTGCTGCTCTTATAACAACCGAACGCGCCCTTTCTCTCTCTGCGTACATGCCGTTTGTCCTACATTTCGTCTTTCTCAACTACCGTAGTGCGTTGCGAGCGGTTTGAGTGCGTGCCTCTGTTCAAGTACAGGGCGTCGTATCAAATGAACACGTGCGTTTTTGGTCATATTTATGAAACTTTAGTGCTGAGTATGGCTTATGGCGGAGTGACAAACATCAAAATGAGACACTGTCTTTGTGAGGTGCACGCCAGGGCCCGACACTACCATCGTACCGACAGACAACGCAAGGAGACACTGTCTCTGTCAGGCGCGCGCCATGCCCCGAGAAACCAAGCGACGATGGCAGAGTCGTACTGTTGTTCGGGAACGCTGCACAAGTGAGTGTCGACCGTGTTGGCGTCTGACAGGGAAATTGAACAGGCACAAAAGACCTCAGAAGTCCTGCTGAGGCTGCCTCCTCCCTTCAGAGTTCTGCCTCTGGAGGTTGGCTTTTTATTCTCTACTGCACAACTTCCTGATGGAAGCTGACTACGGCTTCTTGCGTGTGCATTGCGCTGTCGCCCGCGCAATTCGGACCACTCTTATTCGGGTCCTGTTCTTCTTTTGGAAACGCCTGGTTCCTATTTTGGCAATTGCTCGATCCATCAACAGTCCGCCATAATCGAGCGAAGAGTTTGGTTATTGTAGATTGATGTTGCAAGCAATTCGTCGCTTGTGTTGGGTTCCTGACACTCGTAGATCTTCGATATACTCCTTTAACAGTACAGGAACATCGTGGTAAAGAGAGTTGTAGGCCACTCAGTCTGTTTCCTCGTCGCTGAAGCCTTTCAACTTCACGAGCAACTGTATCATGCCTGCACTTCTTCGAATTTCCCTGAATTTTTCGACGGTCATTAGTTCATTTGCTTGATAGGCTAAGTGATCTTTAATTTCCTGTGTTATTTCAAAATCTTTGTTGCGGAAGAACTTCAAACGTCGGCCATGTACCCAGTCTTTATTTCCATTAAGCAGGTCGTCGACTTCGAAGTTGTAGTTGTCTCGGCATATTGTGACGCGAAACGGTCCCGACCACTTCAAGTCATTTTCGATCCGGCGTTCTTCTGCAGTACGCCACGAAGAACGTAATCACCCTCGCGGAAGTTCGCGGCTCGCACTCCGGCTCACCGATTGTCTGACTCCACGGCCGCCTTGCGTTGTTTCCTTGCGCGATCGGGGTACTCACGGTGAATCTTCTTGAGAGATTCCTGTAGCTTCTTAGTGTTCAGAAGGGCATCTTGCTTTTCTTTGGTGAGGCAGTCTACCTTTTCGATGTTATGATAGTTGAGAATTGAAGACAGTGGGGTGTCGCGCGGGAGGCCAGTAAAAACCGTAAGTGGACACTTTACGTTTAGCCTGCGAGTTGGTGTGTTGTTGAGGGCGGACTAAATCAGGGTGAGGACGGGTGGCATGCGGTCTGTGGTAGCTGGAGCTCTGATAGCACAGCTCTAGATGCTCTTAAGAGTTCAAGGCATACAACTTTGATCGATACGTTACTCCATGGGCAGTACGGAAGAGTAAAATGGTGTTTGGATTTGAGCGCATCGGCAATGCGGTCGACCAGTTTGTTCTTGAAGTGGCTTCCTTGATCGGATATCCAGCACTTTGGAACTGCAAACGCGGCAAAACAGTCGAGTAGTATCGATGCTGTGGTCTCTGCGTCGGCAACTTTTGTTGGTTTCAGCCAAACGTAGCCCGATAGGTCGTCCTTGACAATAAGTGCGTATACTAAACTGCCTTCGCCGGGCTTCAAATAGCAATAATCAAAGTGGATAATTTCGTTAGGTGCAGTGGCATGCATCGTGTGTCCCAGTGGCCCTGGTACGGTGCAACCAGGCTCGGTTGCTATGCAGTGAAAGCAAGACCGCACAAACTGTTGAGTGTCAGTTCGGAGGTTTTTCCACCAAAAGTGCTCCAGAATAGATTCTATCGTGGGCTCAAAAGCCCTATGTTTTTCGCTTCCGGTGTGTACAACGATCTGAATTCTTAAACGTAGCTTTTTTTCAGAGTCAGGGATCGAAACTTGACCAGATGTCAGTTTCCTTGGCTTTTTCTTTTTTTTAGGATACACTCTGGCGCTTTGGCCGCGTACTTGTTCTGCGATGCCGTAATATCGTCTATGAAGGGCCAGTCGAAGTCTCTTTCTACGCCTGGATTGATCGAGGCAACCATAAGTGCGCAGAGTTTTCCCAAAGTTGATTGCTTTACAGTGGTCTTTGGATCCACAGCCCATCTTGTAAGCATGTCGGCCCAGACATTCTTCTCGCCCGGGATATGCTCTATGATGTAGCGAAATGCACTCAGTTTCACAGCCCAACGCATGAGTTTGTTTGCAATGTGGCGAGCGATTCCTGGGTTCTCCCCATATGGATCATAGATGTACATGAGGTTGGCGTGGTCGGTGAAGATCGAGGCCTCCTTTCCAGTTGTAAGGTGGTCCATCCTGCAATTTGCTTCTAGAATGGCGTAGCCTTCCTTTTCCGGGACGCTCCATCTTTCCGACGAACCCTTGAACGCGCCAGAAAGAAAACACATCGGCTCGTGAGTTTGTTCATTGACTGGCTTGTGTTCTTCCGCCTTGGGCGACTGTTTCAAGATGTCTGAACAATGCCTGTTTGAAGCATCTGTGAAGAGGCACGTTCTGTATCCTTTTTTCGGAAGTGAGAGCTTGGTGGAAGCTCCAAGGGGTGCAAATACCTTGTTGAATGCCTCCCTGTGTCCAGTCTCCCAGGAATCGCTTATGCAGTTTTTTCCTTACCGCTTTCTTGGTTCGTTTGCCAGCCTTCTTACACGTGTCTTCGAGTAGATCGTGCAGGGGTTACACTGTTTTCGAGTAGTTGGTGATAGAGGACCTCATCCAATTGGTGGCACAAACCAGCTGTCGCAGCTTGCCTCCTATATGTGGTATTCGCATGCTCAGAAAAGCTTCGATGTTGCGGCGGTCGAATCGCACTCCTTCGCGCGATATGGTCCTCCCGCAAAATTTCACTTCTTTGCAAAAGAAACAGGATTTTGCGGGGTTGACCTTGAATCCAATATCTTTGCAGATGGTTAGGAATGCTCGAGTATCTGCAAGCAGGTCTTTCTCCGTCTTGGCGTACATCAGAAAGTCGTTGAGCCATTGTAGCGTGCGCTTCACTTTTTCCGCAAAATATTCGCTCGTGACCGACTGAAAATGGTTCCCGGAGTCCATTCGTCCTTCCAGTGTTCTTGTTGGTGAGTACACTCCGTCCGGGGTCTGATTGGACATGATTTCCTGCGAAGCATGGTGGAGGGGAATTAGCCAGTAGCCGTGGGTAAAATCTATGTTGGCGAAACATTTGCATCCGCTGTCGTCCTGCAGCAAATATTCCAAATGCGTCATGGCTGACTGGAGCGGAAGGGTACGTGCGTTTGATCCGCGGATGTTTACTGTGAATCGGAGTGTATCCGATCCGGGTTTGGGTATGGCCAGTGCTGGGCTGGCCCAGCGTACGTTAGGCTTTTTGTACACGGCGCCTATCTTTTCTAGCTGCTGCACCGTGTGTCCGATATAAGTTCTTTGATTGGGTGCGTATCGATGCTGGGCGCATCAAAAGGGCTTTTAGTTGTGCCTAAACTTCAGTGACAGTGGTCGAACTTTTGCTGGAGGTTGCGAGCCGAGTTTGATCCCAAAACAGTCCCGGTGTTCTTCTAACAGATTTCTGAGAGTCTGTGTCCCTTCTTCGGACATCCCATTGCTTGCCGCTTCTTGAACTGTTTTTTCGATCGCTTGCTGGATGGCCTCTTTTAAGCCGGTACTAGAACTGACATGCAGGCACTCTGGGAGTTCTACTGGGTCGTCGTCGGCTTCTTGATAACTCAGGCCTCTGAATTGTGATGCGGAGATCCGCGCGGTCTCTGTCATGGGTTCCTTTTCCGATATGCCGTTGATTGATGCGCCTTCCTTCTATAAGTGTTTTCTGAGGTCGAATCCGATTGCTTTAAGCAGTGGTCTTCATAACAATACTTCGGTCATGTCTTCGTCTGCGATAAGGAACTCTACGTCTCTTATGCGTATAGGGAGGCCTGTGTTTGGCAGAATGATCGTGAGTTAGAGATTGGTCTTACCTGTAGCCGTGGAGGTTCCGTTCTCGTTATTCCCCTTTACGGCGGGCACCAACACCATCGGTTTCTCGAAGCGTTGGTACGGGGTATCGGAATGTTTCTCACGGATGGTGGCGAACGCAGTAGACGATCTAGTCGAGAAGTCTGGTCCTGAGTCTCCCAGGCCAACCTCTGCAATTTCATTCAACAGTATCGAATACCGTCCCTCTTCTTCGTTCGGGATGGTATGTGACACCGAGCGGACGGATGAAATTTTTGCGTTCTTTCCACGTTGCTTTTTGTTTCCAAATAGTTTGTCCAGTAGCTCTTGCCGTTTCTCTTTTGATGAATATGCGCATTTGCTAATCGGATGAATCAAGTCGCATTCATCTTTGTTGAGGCACGGCTTGTTCCATTCCCCTGAGTTCTATTTTTTTTTTTAACGTTTGGGTTCTCTTTCTTTCCGAAATGGTTGCGGATATAGCGGCTTGTTTTTTGGGCTTTCGCGGGAGGCTCTTGGATACTGTTATTGTATGAGTTCTTAGGTTTGACGCTTTTCTGTTTTCGTTTATGTTTGGAGGTTGCCGACTGAGCGCCTTGCACCTGATTGGCAAGAGTATATAACCTGTTGGCGAAAAAAGTCAGGTTGCCCTTCTGTTCTGCTGTCCACATTCCTATCTACTCTCTCAAGTGTTGTTTGAGTTCCGGAGGCTCGACTTTGTTCACCAGTTTTGTCATGAGTTGCTCGCAGCGGTCAGCTTCAGCGATTACTTTGGATGCGTTGTGTTCTTCGAGTGCAGGTATAATGTCCAGAAGAAACTGCTCTGTGGTCCTAGCTGGATCCCTCGGGAGAATAGTGTACTTTACTTTCGAGATAGCCTCTTCCACGTGATCGTTTAGGTCTCTGGAGCTATGCGCCAAGCGAGACTCGAACCATTATTTTACCGTCTCTTCAGATTGCCTCTTCTGCTTTGGAAGCGCCTTCAATCCTTCCTAAAATGCACATGCTATGGAGATGTTTAAGTTTGATGCACTGTCGTATCGAGGCGGCTTTGATTCTCTGACTTACGGGCTTACCGGAGTTGATGTTCTCCACAAGTTTCACTTATGCAGAGTAGTTTGTTTCCAAACGAATGAGTCCCGGTTGTGTTGCTTTTTCCAAAGACGGCGGCGTGATTGTGTTTACCAATTCGTACATCGAAATGCTCACTTTGTAACGTTTCGGTAGTATTTGACGTCTAAAAGCGCCTTGTTGTTCGGGTACGCTACGCAAGTGAGTGCCGAACGTGTTGCAGTCTGACAGGGAAATTGAACAGGCACAAAAGACCTCAGAAGTCCTACTGAGGCTGCCTCCTCCCTTCAGAGTTCTGCCTCTGGAGGTTGGCTTTTTATTCTCTACTGCACAACTTCCTGATGGAAGCTATCTACGGCTTCTTGCGTGTGCGTTGCGCTGTCGCCCGCGCAATTCGGACCGCTCTTCTTCGGGTCCTGTTCTTCTTTTGGAAACGCCTGGTTCCTATTTTGGCAATTGCTCGATTCATCAACACGTACGTAGCGCCGAGTGCGTGTCGATACCGCATTGACTGTTACAGGAGCTGGATCGTTCGGCGGCGGCGTAGATCTTAGAATTGATAGTCTATAAAAGGCGAGCTGCTTGTGCCTTTTTCACTAGAGGTCGGTGAAGCACGAACAACGGGCCCCACTAGTAAACCTAAGAGTACCTGAATACTATCGTGCTTCACGCTGTGCATGTAAAACTGATTATTTCATAGTTATGGACCAAGAAAGCCCCAATCTACCGTCCAGACCGCGCTTCTCGTGGGACATCCGTACCATTCCGTGGACGGATGATCCTGGAAATCAGAAGCAGTATGCGGATGCAGTTTTGTTTTGGCAGGCATTACAAGATACTCTTGCAGACTCGAACGGCAAGAAAGTGGCTAAGGCAGCTCGAGGAATTACGCTGCAATCTCAGTTACATGGCCGCGCAAGAGATCTTTGCAAAGCTATCCCTGAGGATAAAATTAGCTCAGAAAAGGGTGCAAAGGCAAACTTCAAGGTTCTGTATAAAAGCGATCCGCTTGCTGTGGTGTCAGACGTATTTCAGGACTTCGTATCACTGATGAATAGTAAGACGACCCACAACGAGAGTTTTAAGAACTTCGAATCCAGGTTTCAGGCACAGGTTTCTCGGTTAAACGCGCATGGATCTGAAGCCAAACTGCCGGACGCTCTTGTTGCATTTGCGCTTCTCGCGAACGCAGACGTGAACAACAACCTAAGAGTGTCAATGCTAGCCAATGCCGCTCCCAGGGACTCCGCGCTTGAGTCAACTGCAACTGGCAGTGACTACCTCAAGGCCGTTTCGTACGACGCGATCGCATCCGTTCTGAGGCAATGCGACAAGATTAGGGCCCAAACTGGAGAGTCGTCTTCAGGGTCAATCTCTAGCAATTCAGCGCACTACACGTCGTAGCGATCTGGGGCGTCAGGATCGGGCCAAAGGACAGTGGTGGTTCCCGCAGAACCCCGGAACAGCTCGCTAAGCTGAAGGCGAGGACACTGTGTCACCGTTGCAAAACCTACGGGCACTGGAAGAGGGACCATAACGAGGACGGATCCTTCAAACCTGGAGCGAAGTCCTACGACGCGCCTCTCACCGGAGATATCTCCAACAAGAATGTACTGGCATTCAACATGGTTACGCTTGGCGAAGTCGATCCTACCGAAGTCACGATCAAGAATGTCGCTGGACCTCTCCTGGACGACGGAGCACCCTACATTGGCATTAGATCCACTGAGTTGAAGCCGAAAGCCAAGTTGGTTTGTCCTGAATGGCACGGAAAACTAGATCCCATACCCCCGTCAGTGACAGACCAACCCTACTGGCAGTACAGCAGAGGAGAGCACAGTAGTGTGGCTAAGAAGGTACTTGGCTCCGTCGTATTCGCAGAAAAGACGGACCGAGGAGGCATCGTGCAGATCAGGCATTTGGTCATCGACAATAGGACGAAACGTGACGACCTACTGCAACATACTGCACGCGAACGAGATCAAGCTGGCCCTACCACTCGAAGCTAGTGGAAGGTCAGAAGGCAGTACTACTCTAGTGGATAAGGCATGCACACTTATTTCCCCCACTCCGCTTTCACGTTCCGAGCCAGCCATCTGACTAGCGAGCACAAGAGCACGTTGTTCTGTGCATCAGGGCATAGAGAGAGAGGCAATGTCAACAAACAGTGGAAAGACTTGAAGAAGATAGTAGACAAGGTGCGCAAACCCTGCGGTCACTGAACATACTCTGACATCAAGGTTCTCTTGGAGAGGAACATGCTTTGGAACAGACAGGAGGACAAGTATCTCCAGTCGGTGCTCGAGAAATCCATATCTTACCACACCACCGCGAGGCCGAAAAGTACCAGGAAGGTATCCTTGAGTGCAATGACCAGATCGTTTAACGACGTCGTGTGCGTAGATCATATGTTTCTCGACCAGTACAGTGTGATGAATGTCATGGATGCCGCCTCGCGGTATTCCGTTAGAGCTGTGGTAGATGATACCTCCATGCAACAAGCCATCTTAGTATTAGATGGGCACTGGATTACACCCTTCTGGACTCCAAAGACAGTAGTCTACGACAGGGCATTCAAGAACAGTACCTTTATGAAGTACCTACACGACCAGAAC
The DNA here is from genome assembly GCA_003194525.1 of Gracilariopsis chorda. NCBI lineage: Eukaryota > Rhodophyta > Florideophyceae > Gracilariales > Gracilariaceae > Gracilariopsis > Gracilariopsis chorda. The sequence continues at coordinate 48,625 of NBIV01000153.1, forward strand.
ATTGAGACCAGACTACTACCGCCACGTGGTCACAGTAATAATTTTCTGGAATTGAAGCATCGAGTCATCAGGGATGTCTTTTTGCGACTCAAGGAGGCACACGACAGAGACACCGAAGATTGAGTGAACAGGCTAGACATTCAACTGGAAATCGGGGTATCGAACGATCTTTACGGCAGCGAAGTTCTGTCAGCAGAAGAGCTGGCCAAGGGCTATGCTCGACCGTTTGAGGCTGGAGCGATCCCATAATTGCTGCCTCAACATCTTGTCGACGCTTACCAGACACTGCTGGCCAAACGCAAACTCACCCTCATTCTCCGTCGAAGACCATCCAAGAACCCTCTATAGCTGTTGGAGATATGGTCCAGATATTTGTCAAGGCACATCACGAAAAAAGGGGCAAGTGGTCTCAGAACATGCTTGTATTGGCGTATGATATCACAAATCGCACTGTAACCGTCCCAGGATCCAAGTGGCGGACGGTAAGCGCGGCAATTGAGGACGTCAGAACCGCTGTATGCGAGAATGAGCTAGCTACCGCTGTGCCAGATGCAATAAACGAGATAGATAGAAACGTAGACGGGATTGTAGACCTATTAGAAAGCGAAGCGCATTGTAACGATGAAGATACAAGCGATCACCCCGCAGGAACCCGTGCAGTCAGCGACGAAGAATTGGACTGTATTGCACCAAACGTATCGAAGGTAGGCGACCGGATCGAGGTGTACTGACCGCTGGAAAAGTGTAACACAGAAGACAGCCTACAAGCCAAGTCACGTCTGAACACCGTGATCGGCTTGTAGCTGTCATGTTCACAGACAGTAGCTAGCTTGTAGCTGTCATGTTCACAGACAGTAGCTAGCTTGTAGCGTAGTCATAGAAGTCTCCAGACTGCTACAAGACCTGTATAAAATGAGCGTCAGCTGACCTTCCCCTTCATTTGGAGAAGGTCAGACCTTATTCACCATCACTTTATTACATGACCGCTGGATAAGCAGTTTTACGAAGAGGAAGTGGAGCATCACGATAAGAAGACCGGGGAATATTCCGTGCACTACACCGACGGCGACAAAGAGAAGTTAAGACTACAGGACGAAGTGTGGAAGGATGTCAGGCACACCCCAACCGAAGCACAGCCCGGTACCGCGAGCACCAATGACCAGGAAGAGGACAGTATCGCAGCAGGGGAAGTGCAGTTATCACCGGGGCAGGAACTGCAGAGTTCTGAGAAGGACCTCATCGAGAAGTACTATGAAGCCTTTGGACATGGGGAGTTTATGTTACAACAGGCTCATGGCCTACCGCCGTATGCAACCTAGAATGCGTACAGTAAGGAAGAGCAATCATTCAAAAAGATTGTTCAGGACGTAGCTGTGTCTCAAGTCTCGAAGGACTCGAACATAGTTACGAGTCATGTCTTTTATAAGGTGAAACGATGCGATGACGACTCCCTGAAACTGAAGGCACTGATAGCAGTGCATGGGAACAAAGATCGCGACAAAAGCACCCTCAAGACTGACTCCGAATGTGTCCGCCAGTTGGTATTCGACTCTTGCTATCACTTGCAACCATATTTTAGTGGACACTGGCTAACATCGATTTCAAGAGCACTTTCTTGCAAACGAGAGCCATGAGAGACGTGTATGTAGTCCCCCCGCGTAAATGCAAGACTCGATATAGACATTTTTGGCTATTAATTTCAGCGGCTTATGGTTTGGCTAATGCCTGAGCAAAGTGGCAGCAATTAAGCGCCGATGTGCTGCGTGGGTTTGGATTCTTACAATCTGTGCAAGTGCCACAGCTGTTCTACCACAAGTTGTATAGAAGGCTAGATGTTGTTGCCGTGAAAGTAGTGGACGACATTTTGTTCGGTGGAAACAGAACAAAGGTATCTGAAGTAATCGAGAAGATCGGGCAACGCTACAGACTTGGTACGATTGTTTATAGTCCAGATAATATTCAGTTCTACGGACCTATGATCACACAACACGAGAACAAGACTATCTCCATCGACGGTGACGAGAAGATGCAAGGGTATCAAGCACTCATCATCAGCCGCATGACAAGGAAGGAACAAGAGAGTCTTCTAATAGAATTGAGCTCGCTTCGTTCAGGTCTCCTAACAGCTGTCTCGGTTGCTTGAGCGTGGCTGCGTCTCCGTTTTGCGCGTTTGCCGCCAGCTTTCTTCAACAGAAAGGTCCATCGCCTCGAGTTAATGACATGGTCACGGAGATGAACCTACTGAAGAATTTGAAGAAGAAGGGGACCTCGCTATCGTTCGTCAGACCGCTCAGGCAGAAGGAATACAAGGTGTCAGTCGTTCTGTTCTCCAACACAAGTCGTACAGATGACTACAGACACTTGGGATATGTGGCAGGGCTAATGTTTGGAGACCTGAAAGAAGACTCCGTCATACACGTCGTAGCTTGGAGCACACAAGTCTCAGAGGCCAGTGAAATCCATCGGATCAGCCGAAACGCTCGCTGCAGGAGAAGCCATTGATGAAGTGAAAATGCTGGCAGCGGCGTATCATAATTTACTTGGCATTGAAATTGGACTATGGATTGTGGTTGACTTGAAAGATCTGTATGGCACGTTGACCACTTGCAGAAATGCGGTGAATCGTTCAATGCGTGGCGACGTCTCTGTTATTAGATACGAATTCGAGACGGGCAACATCGAAAGCATGCTCTGGATCCCTGGTCGCTTGAACTGCGCCGACCCCTTGACTACGAACGACACTCCAATGTACGGCAGTTTGGAATTGATGCTCTACGACGGAAAGATATCCTTGGAATTCCGTCAGGCAATAGCTAGCAGCTCCAACACATCGACTGGGTAATTAGAACTCATAGAGGGATCAGTATGGAATTGTAGTGCCGAGTATGGCTGATGGCGGACTGACAGACATTGCAAGGAGACACTGTCATTGTGAGGTGCACAGCATGGCCCGACACTACCAGCGTGCCGACAGACAACGCAAGGAGACAGTGTCTCTGTCAGGCGCGCGCCATGATCCGACGAAGCAAGTGACAATGGTAGAGTCGTACGTAACGCCTAATGCGTGGCGATACCGCATTGACTGTTACAGGAGCTGGATCTTTCGGCGGCGGAGTAGATCTTAGAATGGACAGCCTATAAAAGGCGAGCTGCTTGTGCCTTGTTCACTAGAGGTCGGTGAAGCACGAACAACGGGCCCCACCAGTAAACCTAAGAGTATCTGAATACTATCGTGCTTCACGCTGTGAGTCTTTCACAATACTTCTCTTAGTTGACCTAGGCTTACGGCAACTCTCACCCAAGCTTTCTGTCTCGGCCTTGTTCCCACTCAAAAGACGTCTACATGTCGCCCATGTGTACCCTATACCCAACTATGGCTGGCAATGTTTTTGTGGTTCAAATTCCTTCTACCACAAACCAGTACTACAAAACTGGTCGATTCTTCGTTGCACATTTTAGTTCTTTTTGGTAAGGCCGTCAGCCAAATTTCGATTTCCTTAGATCCAGATGCGCTTTTCAAGGTCTCCAGACTCAACAATGTTCTGAATACGTTGTATGGTGGACCTCAATCGGTACTCATGTCCTTCGTGTAGTGTAGTTATGGTGTCTCATATTGCTTTCGAGTCCACCACCATCTCATGTGTTATTCAAAACCTGTTGAACATGAAAAACATGGCGTTCCTGACTTAGAATCCTCTGTCATCCGCAAATGTGCGTGCCAAAACTTCCGCACCATAGGCTGAGCATGAGATTCTCTTCTGCGTAGGACTCAACCAATCGATAGTATGGAATACTATTACATCTATAGTGGTATCCTTGAAAAATTTTAGCATTCCTGATTGTCCGTATCTTCTTTCTTTTCCTGCGTGTGAAGCATCTGAGAACGTGACTATGACAGCGCTCTGTACTCGTAATGGCCTTACAAATTTGCACATTGATATCGCTATCGATCCGTGTTTGTCTCGGTGAGTCTCGCATTTGCTGAAAATGATCTTCTGATCCACGACCGCCTTTTCGTTTACAAACTGCTTATCTATGTTCTCCATGAAATTTTTCATCTGCTAAACGCTTCGGCCGGAAGAAAATCGTCGTCGGTGAGCTTCGCGGCTATCATGACAGCGTTCTTGGCGACAGTTACAAGCTCGAAGATTCCGGTGGCGCCAAAGGCTGCGTCGCATACGCTGCGAGTAGGTGTTGAACGGCATTGACTGGAAGCCCGAGAATGGACATGGTTAGCGTGGAGGTGACGAGCAGCTTCGATAGCGTGCGCTGGCTGCTCTAGTGTTTGGGATAAGACCGACATGTCGCTGGCGTCGCCAGAGGTGAGGGCTTCCTCTGCATGGATGCCGTCTTCGTGCGAGCGGACTTTCGAGTTGGAGAGCCTCAGTGAAACAGCAGCATGCCTGTACAAGGAAGGCTGATGTTACGGCCAGAAGTGAGCAAACAAGTCTCTCTTTCTAAAAATAAACAGTCTTATCATAAGTATCATCCCCAACTTTCTCAAACCGCGGCACTCCTCCAAAGCTGGATACCACAATAACCCTAAGATATGTCGGTGCGAACCGTACCAAAAGGAATCGATTTCTATTGACCTCTCCCCCATGACCACCACGAAACACTGGAATGGAGCCAATGTTACCCTGAAAACCAACATTGTCATTGCTTATGACATGTCCACAGAAAATTGCCAAAACGTTCGCGTTCTTTAGCATTGTGAAGAATGTATTGCGTCCAGATCCATGAAAATGATCACCCAAGTCATGCAAATTTACAATTATTTTTCGTTTTGCAGCAACCGCCAGCTTCAGATCTTCTTCAAGCCATTCCATCGAACTTGAAATACCAATCGAACTGGCTTCGTAAGTCGGGTAATTGTGTAGTTGGATGAAATGGTAGTTTTCGTGGTCCCAAGAGTATGCCAAGCTTCCTGAGTCAAAGTTTTGCACTTTAGTCGCCGGAAACGAATCACTTGTGTTGCACGAAATCATTCCTTTGATTGTGTCTACGGCTTTCTGCGCACAGCCGTTTGTGAAACGGAGCAAGTACTGAAATTCCCGTATCCATCCGCAGTCAGCTACATTGTTTGCGTAATCATGATTGCCGAGTCCCAGATACAAATCATAGCGTAATACATCCTTGTGAGGACTATTGCTGTGTAATACATAGTACCTTTCGAACAGATCGAATTCACGCGGATGAAAGTACTGCGTGAGATCCCCATTGATTATCACTCCTACCGGGCGACTTATAGCTTCACCGCTCCCTGGCCAAACTCCCAGCTCGTGAATGGCGTTCATCGCACGCACCTGATGTAACGCTTCTTTTTCAGCATTCTCCTGCTTACATGTTTCTTCTCCTTTGCACTGTTCTCCACCTCTGGGATCCTGCCACCAAACTAATTGCGGATCGTTGAGGATGATCATTGAAAAGGATTGTTCGTGATTAGCCGTGAGAGCAAGACCGCGATTGAAACTTGATGGAGAACAGACGACGAGGTTGACACCATTGCCTCTTATGTACGATCTACAGCGAGAAGCTTCATTTCGATCCTCATCCTCATTCTCATTGCATGATCCACCAACTGCGCATGTAGCACCTTGACCTTCAAATCCAGGAATACATGAACGATAACACTTCCCATATTGCAATACCTGAGAAGAGCTTGGACAAACACGAAATCCACAGCAGAAAATAGGAGCTGCGAACAGCAGGACAAACAAAGCACAGGACATGGAGGCAAATCGGAACATAGTTCGAGCAAGAGGGCGACCAGATATAATCGCCACTTCAAGGGTAAAAGCGACAGATCAATATCTTGAACCACCTCCTACTCTGCGAACGGGTCTCTTATCTCTCTTACTCTGTAGAACATGTTCGAGTGCGCAGTAGTGGGACGTCGCTATAAATAGACTAGTTTCCCACAAAGCTTCAGAAAACAAGCCTTTTTTGATATAGAAAACGTACTTTTGATTCAAAAACCGTTTTTGAGGCGTGTATGAAAGTTTCAAAACCTTCAAAAAACAATCATTTGGCAACATTTCATCAGGGCGAATAGACACTAGTGTAAATTTGTCAACATCCTTATCTAACTGACGCATGTTGGTTCTCATGCAATGCAATTGGGTGTAGTTGTTATCATTGTTGTGTATTTGTTTAGTACAACAGAATGTAATATGATCCTCGGGTGTCTGTGAGGAAAAGAGGCGAAACGTCTCGCATATCGTTTCAAACCCTTGGTTTTCCGTTCCATTCAGCTGAGGTTTGAGATTCTACGTCCCGTGGGACCAATGACAATCTAGAGGCGTTCCATTAACTTGTATGAATATGTGGTTTGCAAAGGCGAACATGATTTACAACGTAGTGAAGGCTGACATAGACTACTACTGAACATCTTCACCAGAACCAGAACCGGCACACTGTCAGTGACTGGAACGCAGTTGAGCCTCACTCCACGAGTGACCTCTGTACTTATCCTACTTCTCTTCTTCTTCTTTATTGTGGACAACAGCTTTCTATTATTAAGCTGAAGGAGAGCTTTCAGTAAAAGCTTTCTCTTTTCAGAAAGGCCAAGAACTTCTGTGGCTCATGTCGGATTAACTGCTGTATACTTTCCTTACATTTTCTTGGGAGACCAGCTAACATCTCTCTACGGGCTGCATTTGTAGGGTCGTCATTTAATCACGTGGAATAGTCCCAATGCTAGGCAGGTGCCACTATATTACGCAATTGGCGCTAACGGACCAAATCAGGGACAACACCGCTGTCCGCAGGCGCGGGCATTTCGCTAGCAAATATCACACCGTGGACTCGATGTTGGTTTGCGTGGTTTGCAGCCCAGAGAGGCCATCGGATACCCGTTTGATCATACGCAACAGGCACCAAGTTGAGTTTGACCGAGGGGATACACGTTGTTTTTGGTGCACAAACAGTTCTGGTTTAAGCGCGATCTGGAATAACTTGTTTTAGTTCAGGTTTTCGGTCATGCCCATTCCATCAAATCCCTATTGACTCGAAAGGTTTTTTCATGGTTCTTGGCACAATTTTAGGACTGCTCGTAACCGTCACTCTATCCTCAAATGGTCCCGGATCAACGGATAGGAAGAGATCCTTTGATTTCTTCTTACAGAAAAATGGTCTGCACGTCACGCACGTTTCGGGTCTTTTGCCAGTCTCTGTTTCTTCATCGTCATGAAAACGTTTTCTTCTACGTCTCAGGTCACTATACCATTGCATGGCAATGTTATCCTCTCCCGATACCATTTGGGGCAATTCTCGACCTCTCGAATAGAGTTGCGTCAGTCCCACCAATATACACAGAAACAATGGCCAAGACACGATAAGAATAATAGCCCAATCCTTAACCTGAACACGAACACTGGAAACACTTTTTGCCTTGGGTTCCAATCTCCTTTCCCATATTGAGTTTCTGCCCGGAATTTTAATGACGTCACAGTATTTGTAAACTATTGCATACCTTTGAATCGAATGTACATCTTGGTTAGTTGTTAGACCAAGAAAAGCACCATAAGCTTCATAGCGGAAGAGTCCCCCAGAAACTATCCCTTTCCCAAAATCTTTGATCTCACGACCATGAGAAATGGCGATCTTCACTTCCCAGTCAGCGTTCATCGACTTCGCGTCTTCTGGTATCAATGCAGAACCCAACATATATATAAAATCTGTTTGGTCGTTTGATGGCCATCCGCCATTCAAACAAAAGTGAAGCTCCGCTTTCATTTGACCGTCCCCAATGCGCCCATGCACGTTGCCAATGCAGCTAATCGCAGTATTCGGAATTTTCACTACCAATGGGCCAGTTACGAAATTCCCATCTCTCTGCGTTCGTTTCGCTGCTGCAAGAACGTCGGTGCTTCTCGCAGTGATTGTAATGAGATATCGGTTTTTATCTCCATTTGCCCCATACGAGTGCTTTCTCATCTCATCAACGAAATCGGATTGAACCCTAGCCAAATTCTCGTTTGCGTAAAGAGCCGCTTCTCTAGCTAGCTCGTTATCATCAGTCTGAATGCAACGTAAGGCAATTCTGCCTCCTTCTCTTACCCACAGTGGAGCGTACAAAGTGTACATCTGATCTTCTTCCGAGTATACAACACAATTATTTCCGACTTGCGACATATATTCTGCAGCGAGCACATCTGTCACTTCCCCAAGCGTACATGTACCATGATTTTCGACTTGAACTTCAAGAACCTCGGGCTTACTGATGTTGACCACGAATGAATCTGTAGAGAATTCGAGAATTAGCTCGATCGCGTACGTAAACAAAGAAATCAAAACTACGATCATGGAAAGAAAGGAGAGTTTGGGGAAAGAATGTGAGGAAACACTGAACCGATCAAATGCAGTACCACCGATTGGCACTGAGCGACCGTTAGAAATGCTGTACTTGCGACAAAATGTGTTCAAGTTGTTGATACAAACCCTGACAAGAACATCAATAAAGGAGAAGACGATGATATATTTCAAAACACTGAAGACCGGAAGAGATATGTTTGATAGGATGACCATTTTTCAGCAGAGAACACAGTTCCAAGCCTGAGAATATATGGGTGATGAAGAGTAAAATATGGTGGAAAAAGAGGAAGCCTGTGATTGAAACGAATTAAAGATTGCTTCTCTACTTGTCTCTTGTACCCCACGAAGATGTGGAGAGCATGGCAGCAGCAATCAAGTAGGGTACGTGCTGCAGAGCTTTGCTGTACATAGCCATGCCATATTTCTTATGCTCTAGCTAGTAGGTGTTTGAACCTTTTGGCACTGAAAGTTTTTATGTGTGCCCAGTTAGACATGGATCAGAGCCAAGAAGAATGCGCGCAGCACTGACAAGTAACTCCATGATTCTTCCCTGCAAACTCAGTCATCGATGCACAATACGTGCTTTGGTGCAAAGGTTCATTGAAATTAAAAGAGAAGGCGCGACGTAGACGTTTCAAGAAGCAGAGAAACACCCCACAACCAATTTTAACACCCCGTTTATGTCTATCTTCATAAAAGGAAGTGAACACTTCCCACGTTAGACCAGGGGAAACTCAATCTTCTAAGCATCTTCAGCAAATTACAATTCTAGCTCATGTCTATATGAATCCATCTATTCTTCTGGAGACAAAAGGGTTAGGCATTAGGCATTGGTCATATTGATCTAGTGAAGAAGACCAGCTTTTCTTCAGTCTGCACTTTGCAGTCTCGCAAAATACGGATGATACGAATTAATAGAATTCATTTCACTAAATTCCCAGCAATACAGCCCTTGCATCGGATGAGCACGTGAGTCACACAGTACAGAGAAAGTCATGAGTTTTCTAGGGTGGTGAGCTTCAACCTAATAATTCTATTTGGCCGGCGCCACGTCGGGAAAGGCGATCTTCGTCGGTTGTTCTGTTGAGCAACTGCTGCATTACCCCTGTTGAACTCCAGACATCTTGTGGCTTTTCGGGCAACAAATGTGGCTGGCGCCATTTTGGCAAAGGCGATCATCGTCATTGTTTCTGTTGATCAACTGACGCATCATTTCTATTGGATTTAAGATACTTCGTAGACTTTCAATCACCCTTTCATCACTCCCGGGAACAGTCTGTACCTCCTGGATCTTTCTGTAAGATCTCAGTCCTTCTGAGCTCTTGGTCTGGGCATGTTACCCTTTACCATCCCTTTTCCAACAACTAAAGATCTATCACTCTTGAACGGCACAATGGCGAACAATAATACAGTATGACTTTCTGCGGACCTCCTCCTGACTTTCAAAAAGGAATAGGATAAGCACGTGTATGACTTTCTCACGACCTCGTGACTTTTTTGAAGTGTTGTGTGCAGCAGAGCCTTCTTGCCCTTGATGCCAATGGGTCACGACCAAAAAGATCCGTGCTTTGCTGGGCCAAGGGCAGGTTCTTTTTATATTCTTTCAGATCTCGGGCAGCAGCGCAGCGCAAGATCACAAGAGCCATAATACCGTTATCAAAACCGCGAGAATCGGCTGTTCCAGACAGCATAAGCTACGTCATTTCTTATTCTTGGAATTGTTGCAGTTTGTTCCTTACCCTTATCTTGAAGGAAGAACCAAATGCAAGAAGGGCATATAACTATTTTGATCACGACCACAACTGGGACTAAAGCTTCACCCATACCCTCAACCGTATAAAGGTCATGCCATCCTCAAGATTTACTAATCTAAGTGAGCCCTCACGTATATGCCGACAAGCATGTTCTGCATATTTAACTCAAAAGTTTTGACTGTTCTCGTTTGTTTTGGCTTGCTTGCCATTTTTGTTCCAGCTCTTGCTGCGTCTGGATCGTTAGGAAAATGCTTAACAAACGAAGATTGCGTCAAGGATCTTAACTGTGTAGGGATCTCCAATCCCTTTGCTGGTGTCCCCTGCAGTACGAATGAATCATATTGCGTTTGTCTTCCCAGATATATAGCACGTTTATTTTGCACGAGTCAGAACTCTTGTGCACGTTTTGAGACTTGTACAGAAATCCCGGATTCTCTAGTGGAACAGGTACAACCGGAAGCCGTTTCTTTACATTTAAGACTTTGCATAGATGACTCTCAGGCTGTATTCGTTCAAAATCTGACGCTTTGTGATGGAAACCAGCAGTGTTTAAGTGGTGGTGGGCAATGCATTAAGTTTCAAGATGCATATGTGTGTGCTTCACCTTCGATCCCCGAAAAGACTCTGTTCGTTTCAGAAGAGGAAAACAATCTGTTACCAGAACCGACAGCTGCACGTCTTCCTCAGTTTACCGGCTCACCCGCAGATACGGAAAGCGGGTTTGTGGACTTGGCTTCACCTCGCCCGCCAGCGACGTTAGATTCAAGCGCGTCATCTGAACCAGTATCAACTCCGGAAGAAAATCTTTCTACGAATGTGTGCATTGCATCCAAGCACCTACGTCATATGCCTCCCGAACTGCTTCTGTACAAGAATCACTATCTATCACACGTGCTATGTGATTGTACCGGAAGCTGTGCCACGCCTGGCCATATAGTTGTCTACAAAGGGCAATCAATGATGATGAGTTCATACTGCTCACAAGTGAAATGTCAGCAAGGAGTGATGCACGTGAATAGTCTGCGGTACCGGAGCAAATTAAGGATTTCGTCTAAAACAAAAGACTTGGAGTTTTCAGCGTTTGCTGCGCGACGCGGGACAAGAGTGGAAGAGACCTTTTTGAATGCCATCGTCAGACTTGGGTTGTGATTGCCGTGGAAGGACATCAAAACAGCGCGCATTGGAAGTGTGCGCATGTGTATGTGGAAGTTTGACGTGTATAAATCCGTGTGAAGAACAAAAATGTGATGATAATAGGGACTTTACGCAAACCAAATTCTCGTGCATTTTGCTCGTAGCCACATATGCCACGAAGTGTACCACGAGTTACGTACGAGGAGTGTGAAAACTGCTTCACGCACACAGCGTGGAAAGAATCTCGTGAGCCTCTATATTTTCCATGCCCATCTTGGAACGCCCATGGTTTTCATGGTTCGTCAAACAGATTTATTCGATTGGAGCTGCTCGAATTCGTGTACAATCCTGCGTGTGGCATGTCCTTCTCGCCAACCAACTTGGAGAAGATCCTACTGTACTTCTAGCGCTTTGTCGCCTCTTCAAACGGGCAAAGTCAGACGTACGAAACATAAGGCTTTGCTTGCATAGAATTCGTAGCTATACTTTTAATATCAACGCGCTGTATAAAAAACAATGCCTACACTATTTTTGCTTTCCGCGTAACGATATAGGCAGCGTTTCGAGGATGATATGATGGCACTTAAACCAGACAAGCAGAAACTGATATCAGCGCGATGCAGTCACAGCTGCTTGCATACTATTTAAACGCTTGTCCTGTATACATACCTGGTTTGACATGGAATCGATGTTTGGAATGCAGCACAGTCACATCAGTGAAATACTCTGGGACTCAAAAGAGAAGTTTGTAGAATATAAGAGCCATCTCGTAACTAACTTGCAGTAAGAAATTCTAAGATCTCGCGCTCATATTTATTCTGAATCCATACGTAGACGTGGATCTCCATTGCCCAGATGTGTTGGGTTCATCGATTATATAAAAATAGAAGTGTGCCGCCCTGGAGGACTGGTGTGCAATCAAGGTCTTGTTTCTCGGGCCAAACGCGAAAACATTGCTTGAAGTACCTAACTATATCTATGCCTGATGGATTAATGTTCTATCTATATGGACCTGAAGTAAGCCGTTGTCACGACATGAACGTGATGCGAAGAAGTGATATTGAAAGTAATATGGAAATATCTTTTGTAATTGAAGGCACTCAGTACTACGTTAAAGGAGATCCGGCTTTTGGTTTAAGACCGTGGCTTCAAAATGCCTTCGATAGAGAAGATGCAACAGAAGATGAGCTGAAGTACAACCGTGCGATGAATAAAATTCGTACTTCCATCGAGTGGAACTACAAAGACTTAAACAGATATGGACGGGGAATGCGTTTTCTAGATTACTATGTGTGAGGCAGTTTCCAGTAGCACTTTTGTACACCGCGTCTGCGTTGCTCCTGAACTTCAAGGCTTGCACTGAGAAAGGAGGACAGGCAAGCTATTACTTTGATTGTGATGCTCGATGTGTACTCCACTTTGTAACAACGTTTGCATACTGACGAGGTAAGGAATTCGAAGAAAACAAGGAGATAAATGTCACTCAGATGCGTGTAATTCCGTCGCAAAGCTTCGAACTCAGCAAAAATACCAGTTCGTATTATTGAAATGCAACACCGAAGAAGTATGGAAGAAGAAACAGGAATGCCAATCCCACCCCGTATGACTTCAGCTAACTTTGAGCTACAGTTTCTCGCCTAAGGCGACGATACCTCGAATACTCGAAGACGCCAGCAGCTCGGTCAGGATCATTATATGTCGTCACACCCTCACACATTCGTTGGCGGCTCTGGAGCACCCAGGAAGAAGGCTTCTATTCGTACTGGCATAAAGAACGATGTCAAAGCTCTTACTGGGTCTGTGAAACGGGCTTTATTGAGAAGCAAACCAGAACCAGATACGAGATTCACCAGTCCTCGATCTGCGCGAAAAGCTCTAACGATAATCGCAAATGTTATGGTAAAGGAGTTGGAATGCATAGTTGCAGTCCGAAGAAATGGGGCGTTTAAGATCAGAAGTGAGAAGATATATTCAACAGACGCAAGACTTAGAACTACTCTGAGGTTTCGAGCTTTGGATGCGTTCTCATGCAAAGTGATCATTTGTAGTTCTCGTGATGATGACGTCACCTTCTTTTCAATGGGATGTGTATAAGGTTCAGGTACAAATGTTTCAATCTTATTCGTAGAGATGCGAGTGGCTGGCAGGCAAGAAATGCTGTGAGGTGTGATAACGGGCAGCACGCTTGCAGTAGTTCGCTCTTTATTTCTCTGACTTGCAGTCTCCACCATGCGCGCTTTGGTAAAGATTTGGTTTTCTTCTTCTGAGGTCATATAAGCTTTGATATCGTCAAGCTCCTCCAAAGCGTCAATGGCAACCACGATATCATTTTGAACAACAATTACCCCTTGTTTTGCTTCGAAAACATGACCAACAAGCTCATTGTTTGGGAAACGGGCGTCCTCTCTTGCGTTATTGGCTACTACCACCGTATCTAGCACGGAGACGAATGTGGTACAAGATCCAGCACCAGGTGTAAGGTGCCAGCAAAACGGCACGATCCCACTTGTAATGGCATCCTCCATGAATGTATAAACGGTACAACTTGATCTCTGTCACTTTTGATATCCAAGGCAATCACACTTTTATGAGTTTTGACATACGCTGAGTAGATATTTTCCATCACCGTGATACCTTGTACAAGTTTCAGATGATTCTGATTCCAAGTACGGGCAAGAACCGTCGGTGATTAAACAATCTGATGTTTCCGTAGATTGGGCGTATGAAACAGCATACAAAAGGGAGCTCATTGCCAGAAAACCGGTAAACAGAAACGATATCGAGCGAATCATCATGCAACTGCTGCTATTCTTCTACTCGTATCTCAATATGCCCTGACGGTTGGCTGAAAGCTGTGGATACGAGTGCGAAGGTTGCCCAATAACCAGTGTCTGATATTTGAAGCACAAGTGGGTGAGGGAATCGCAAGAAAAGGGCTCTCAGATGGAATCAGAGAACGGCTGCAGATATTCAGAGACTAACGATCCTCATCCAAGGTGCCGATACAAGGAAGTTCTAGTGGCACGGGCCCGATTATTTCCTTGTCTTGACCCGTGGGAAATTACAAATGATCCACGGGGTTTACTAGATCGTGACAGACCATGATTCGAAACTTTCACATGATCACCATAACGCATGATGCATAAGGCTCAGCAGGTCATCCCTTATGAGCAAATACGAACTATTTCTCCTTGTCGATTAGTGTCATATGACTTCAGGCATAGTCATGCTTCGAAATTTTCTCTCTCGTAAACCTGTGAGCTATTTGTTACTCGCAGTGAACTCGCCAAGTTGGACAGCACGAGGAAAGCTGAGCAGGGACTTGGCTCTGACTTTGGTCGTTGGATGTGGGTGTAATGCCTCAAGTGGTGCATAATCTTGGCCGATTGTACTTGCTGTAACTTCCGACCCAACATGTCCATAGTATTAAGAACCTTGTTTCGTTCTTCCATTGCCTGCATACGCTCGCGCTTTTTCAACTCGAACCGCTGCTGATCAAGTTCTAAACGCTGTAAAGATTCTTTCTGTTGTAATTCAAACTTGTCCCGCTCTATTTTCACGCGATCTGCATCCAGCCGCTGTTGCTCCTGAGCTTGCTTGCTAAGAAAAGTACTGATTGCATCATCGGGAGTTGATGGTTTTGACTTTCTCATTCTTTTCTTGGCGGGAACCATTGACTCTTGACTCCTGGTACTATCAATACGATCCGTTATACTTGAGCGCTTAAGCGCTCTCTCTCTTATGGACTCACCCACTCGTATTAACCGCTGCTCGTTCATGTTCTGCTCTTCTTTCAATACCCTTGTCGCCTCTGCTCTTTCATCCATTTCTAGTATTAAATCATCCAACAGCGATTGTTTTTCTCCATATGTTTCCGCTATTCCTGAAGATGCCATGTTTCTCGTATTATCTGCTCTTCGCATAGAAACCAGAAGTTTGGATCTATGTATCACAGTCTTAGTTGACGGGTGATTCATGTACACGAAAACAGTAGATAGTACGCGCTTCAAGAACGTTTCGATTACTCTTTCGTAAACGGATTCCAGTTCTCCGCGTTTTGGGATGTAAGCGTCTTCTTTCCAAACAGCCCGTAGAAGAAACAAGTCGAAAGTTTCTTTAAAGCGAAAGCGTTTAAGCTTTGTATGCGATGAAAAGTTAGAGTTGTTTCAACTGGTTTCTCTCTCTTTTGGCTTTGGAAACGTTGGTTCTACATCGTCAGAGAGGTTTTGCTGCTTGCTTCGTGCGATATCCACGGCTGAGTGTAAGTTGTTCATCGTGGAAGTGTAGTCGACGGACGTCGTCGTCACGCTCTCTGTTGCACAGAATGTACGAGAAAGAGTCTCGTAGAAAGCAGAGCACAGACGAGATTTCGTATGCATTCGTGGTACAATTCTTGGCCACGACAGTCACGGAAAATTCGTATACGCTCTGTATACGAGATTTTTACGAGATTTGGCTGTGCTTAAAGTCTCTAATTTCCGAATGCACTGAATGGAACATTCCTGAAATCGCAAAATGCGACTGCGGCAATTGGGCGACTGCTAAAACTGAAAATGCAAGCAATTGGCATATATCAAGATGAGCACAAACACACATTTTGAGTGTCACAACGGTCACTGATATTATCGCGCAAAATGCGATAGGCCAAGATGTCCAGCTTAGCATTGTCTCCACGTTTTTCAATCTCTGTCCCAAAACATGACGCCAACTCCAGTCCTACTGATTGCCCTGCTGAAACGAGAGCTGTCTAAGCCTGTAATATTCAAAGAAAGGCTTAACTCCGAAGGAGAAGGACGTCACGATCGTCACATTACTCGTTCTGCTTTGCTATTGCCATCAAAGTCCCCGTTTATATACGTTTTGAATTCAATATCTGATCAGTGCATGATAACTCTAACAGGAATTGATCACGTTACATTCGTGTATCTTCTGAAACTATTCGAACCGTTTTATTACGGATACACTCCACACGCCCACAGTGGGGATATAGGACTATGATTCAGCAAAAGTGGTCGTCCTCGCTCGATGTCAGCCGAAATGTGCCTTTGTCTTGTGCTTTCCTGGCATCGCAGAAGAGGGGCGATGTGGAATTTGTGCCTTCTTTTCGGAGTTACCAACTCTGTGTGATCTATGTTTCGGTTTGGGAGGCGTTTGCTACTGCGTGTATTGTCCCGCGACAAGCATGCTCCTATAAGAATGCCAAATCTACTTCAAGTACAAGAATTTAAGAAAGCTATAGAAGCTGAGCAAGTTTTGTTAAGGCAGAAGGCGTCCTGATCGCTCAGAGTGGGTGCTTTGGTTGGGTTTTGTCAAATCCAGTAGGTGGTTTTGGGCTCTGGTTTGGCGGCACTCGGGTTTTGGTATCCTGTTCGGCGCCAAAAGAACGAATGCCGCATTTAGCGGAACAGCTCGTACGAGGCGGAGGCATGTCCGACTTTCGCATTTGAAATTCACGCTAAAGCTCTGAATTTATGAATTTGAGTGTGCGCTTTTTGCGATTTGATATTTTAGTAGTCGCCCATTTCGTCGTTCCTGAAAATGCATTCTTGTCATGTATCAAATGTGCAACATTCCATATCAATTATTCGGAATGGCACCTTTTTGACTTTCTTAGTATCTGCATGGCAATAATGCACGCTCTGTTAGCTTTCAAACGAGACCATAAGCGAAAGAAATGGAGGTCTGGAAGCTGAAAAACTGAAGAATTAAAAAGTCATGATTGAACTCGGGCCCACTTTTCAAAAAGCCAAGCGAGACGAAGAAAAAAGCCTTCGAAGTTTTCTGGGTTACTGTTCACGTATTCCGATTGTGCTTATGTTTCTTCGCCATGTCCTCGCCATTTATCTCTTCTGATCTGAGTTTCATAGATGTTTAAGAGTTAATTACCGAAGGCCTTGGAAACCTTAACGATCAGCACACAGCTCAAAGTGGTATATTACAGCGCGGTACAACCAATTCATCTATTTTCTTCCTACCAAAGTTAGCTAGCTCCAATACTGACAAGCCTAGCGCTGAAGTATTGGTTGAGGAAAGCGCCGGCCAGCATTTCAATGAAACAATATCACACTGTCTATGTAATCTCTAATGCGTCTCTTAACAGAGTTTTCGTTTAGCAAACATTTTTGCAGCAATTAAAGAAGGCCATCGCCGTAGAATTGTGCAAGGGATATTTCTTTGCATATCCGAACCACGCGGAGACACAAAACAGTTTATAGAGTTGGATAAATGCAAAGCACAGCGAAGAAAAACAAAAAAACACTGTAAGATGGGTAGACCTGCAAACATCACATCGCGCTATGCACTAAATGGCGAATGGGTTTGTCGGTATTCGTTGTCAGCCATCGTTCAGGTACATGCGCAAACTACCTAGATATACGCTGCTGAGGTCACAAAACGAGTTTAGGTTGCAGAAGAACTTGCGTTGCAAAGGTCGGAAGCCAACTCTCGCTTCTTAGCCTCGTTTGATCTCTCACATGGATATTGGCAGTTTCCGTTAGAGAAACCATTCCAAGAACTATAGTCATTCATAACGCCAGATGGAGTTTTCTCACCAACCAGAGTTTTGCACGGTACAACAAACGCCACGACGCATCTCCAATCCGTTCTTGCAGAAATTCTTCCAAGGGAACTGCTTTTCCAACTGTTGTATTGGCTTGATGACCTGCTACTCCACAATTCCTCTGTTAAGGGCTTGATGAAGGGCATCCGTCTTCTTTTTGCAACATGCGCAAAGAACTCGATTCGTCTACACCCAAGAACGTGCATCCTTTTCGCAACGTCTATTCGCCGGTGCGGTCGCATTTTCTCGGCGGAAGGAGTCCGTTACGACCCGCGCCATTTAGACGGCCTTCTCACGATGGAACCACCAACCACTGGGGCACATCTTCAGGAATTCATCTTTGCTATGCAATGGATGAAGACAAGCATCCCCGACTTCTTGAACCTCATTGCCCCTCTGAATGATCTTATCGAATCTGTCTACGAACACGTCGGAAAACGCACCAAAATAGCTGTGGCTTCCATTAAGCTGCAACGAATGGGCTGGGAAAACCCCGAATCGGACGTATTTGAAACATGAAAAACAGCTCTTGCCAATCTAGTGACCCTCGCGGATCGTCATGAGAAGCAAAGACTAAGCATTTTCACGGATGCCTCCGACACTGTGTGGTCTAGAATTGTAACCCAAGTCCCTTTCCCAGACCTGACAAAGCCCTACATTGAGTAGCGCCACAGCTCTCTCGCTTTCTGTTCAGGTCGTTTCAATTCCACACAACTAGGCCGGTCAACTCTTGAAAAGGAAGGATTTGCAATCATGGCAACCACCGGAAGAGTCCATTGGTTGGCAGCAACGCCGGACGGTTTCGATCTACACACAGACCATAACAACTTGGTGTTTTTGTTCGACCCGCTCTCGCTAATCCCAGATCTCAGCCAGTCTTCTACGCGCAAGGTTCTACGATGGGCAGTCCGCTTCAGTATTCACTCGTACACATGTTTTCACATTAGTGGTTTGGACAACGTCTGGCCGGATATGCCCCGGCGTTGGTGCGCTACAGCATGCGTTCTTCGCCTCATCAGAATACCAGAACTACCCTCTTCGTCTTCCGAGAATTTCTCCTGGCCGTCGTGACAGGAGCTCGCGAATACTCAACAGAAGAACAAGGGCTCCCGCCCAAACAAACTCAAACCAGTCGAAGGATTATGGTGCACTCCCGAGAATGCAGTATGGATACCAGACGCCGCCGACAACCTCCAGCTTCACCTATGTTTCATAGCACGTACCGGACCGGCAGGCCATCGTGGTAGGGATGCTACACTACGAGCTTTACGCAAGAACTTCTTTTGGAAAACGATGAATCCGGACGTCAACGCATTTGTGCGGTCATGCATTCACTGCATCTCGACATTACGTGGACACAAGGTACCACGCCCATTCGGCCCAGCCGTTCATGATACTGCGCCCAAAGATCTGCTGCAGTTTGACTACATCGAGATTAGCCCAAGTCGAAACGGCCAGAAGTACATTCTGATGCTACGAGACGACCACTCAGACTATAACTGGTTCTTCGCAACACCAGGGACTGCAGCGGAGAATACCGCTCTTCCAATCATTGACTGGTGTGCAGCTTTCAACGTTCCAAAGGGCCTGATATCTGATGGACCAACGCACTTTAAGAATGAAATAGTGCGACTTGTCACCAAAGGCTTACCTGTTCCACACCATTTCACTCTCCCGTACACACCGTGGAGAAACGGTGCGGTTGAACGTCTTGGAAAACCAGTGGTCAGGACTTTTCGCGCACTGGTTTTGGAGTTGGACCTCGATTTCAAAGACTGGACAGATCTACTTCCCATGGTACAGAGTTTTTCGAACAATTCGCCGTCTCCAAGCCGAAACAACACTCCGCCCATCCCTGTCTTTCTCTGTATGGCTCCAACTCCTCCAATAACAATCTTTTTGCGCTGTTCTACATGTACGCCGATGACCATCACAGAGCTCGAGCTCGAGCGCAGTATCAACGTCACGAAGCTGGAGGAGCGAATCGCAGAATTGCATCCATTGGTTCACGATGCTCTCCAGACCAACCAATCGCGCTCCCGCAGCCGGGCATCAAGAGGAAAACTACCGAATTTTGCTGCCGGAGATTTTGTTCTCGTTGCATGAGAAGAGTTCTACAGCGGTGAGAAACTCGCACTTCGCTGGCGTGGACCTCGCCGTGTAGTAGCAGCACTTTCGGACTATGTTTTTCAAGTTGAAGATCTAAGGAATGGAGTTGTAGAAGATATACACCGGACAAGATTGAAGTTCTACCACGACGCATCCTTGGACACCGAAGCAATAATGTCGCATGTGCTATCTTCAGAAACTGGCATGCCTGTTTACCGCCTTCTAAAGCTTATCAAGGACAAAGAGAACTTGCTGGTACAAGTTCGTTGGAGGGGACTAACTAAATCAGAAGACACTTTAGAGCCATTGGCGAGAATGTTCGAAGACGTTCCAGGCATGGTTCGTAAGCTACTTCGCCGCAAAAACATCCCAGCCGAGCTTGCTGCTCAAGCATGGAAGGAACTTGGCCTTTGAGGAGGGGAGTGTAGCGGATGTGAATCATCCACCTAGGCAGCAAACCACCAACCAAAGCGCTTGCCACCCAGCCCTGGGTTGCAATTGTATGTTGATGCTTCCTGTTTGGGAAACTACAATAGAGTACATATACGCAGTCTTTTTGCCTTCGCAGTAAAACCGGGGAGGATCAAACTTCTTACCACTCAGTACATCTCATCGCGCACTACCCGCGCGCACAGCGCGTCACGCGAATGCCCGTTGGTCTTCCTCCCAATTGGGTACTCTTGATCCGACACGTCATGCGTCTCCTACCCGAAGAAGTGGTAAACCTTTTGGACTTAGAAGA
Source organism: Gracilariopsis chorda (assembly GCA_003194525.1). Classification (NCBI taxonomy): domain Eukaryota; phylum Rhodophyta; class Florideophyceae; order Gracilariales; family Gracilariaceae; genus Gracilariopsis; species Gracilariopsis chorda. The sequence goes on from NBIV01000153.1 coordinate 69,239, forward strand.
GCGAGAAGCGGTGCCAGGACACCTAAAGATTGTTTCTGGGGAGGCGCCACCGCGGTTTCATGCTCCTCTCACGCCTACACAGTACATCGATACCAAGGGGGATGGGCCAAATACCCACTCAGGTCCCTCTGGGCGAAATGGACCGCCTTCCACCCTTTGGGGTTTTTTTCGTGCCTCGAGGCCGTTCACTGATGGGTCGCAGCCAACTGGCGATGGAGCTCCTCCAGCGGTCACGGAAGCAGGTCCCTATTCCTATTTAACCACTAAGAACGACTCCCCTGGTCGGTCTCCTTTCTCTTCGCCACCCGGATTTCACACAAGCCCAATTGATTTGGCGTCCACAGTGAACTGTCACCCTCGATTGGGTCCCTACGGGGGCATTTACAAACGGGTTACTCGCTTCCAATCCTGGAGAGGTTCGCAGACTCCCAGTAGTGGTCCATGCCTCAGTCACAGACACCCTTCGCCTTCTCAGAGCAACTCTCCAGACATGGTTCCCATCCCGGGGCAAGTACTACTCCTGGTGGTGGCTCCAGTGCCGCTGGATCGGCCGGTCGTTGGATGTGGCCGGGGCGGCTACGGTACCTGATCTCCGTCTGGTTATGGTCCTTAAGGTGCGGTTTCTTCGTCGTGTTTGCACAATCCTGTGGGTGCCAACATGCGTAAATGTGTTCTGTTGTTAGCTGAGTTGTTGTTTTTTTTCGTTTTTAGTTATTCATCTCATGGTGTTGCTTCAAAACGTTCTCCCTTCCCCGCTTCTTAGCGTCCATCCACAGTATGGGCGTTGAGGGATCCTGTTAGTGGGGTTTCATTTCGTTTGCGCCAATAACTTATGAGGACGTTATTGGGTATGTGGTGGGGCGGTTTCACGGGGTCACAAAATGCCATCCACCCATACCACCGTACACGGTACCGAGTTCCAGATATGGTGAACTCGTGACAGATGATGGAGTCAATGACCCCTTCTGTTTCTGTTCGTACATTTCCAAGAGGTTATGTTGCTTTCCCTTGTGATGGTGGTCCATTTCCAATCGGTGAAGCAGCGGGAGCGACCGCAGGGTCGGCGGTTACCGTCTTTGGTCCAACTGGTTTAGTGCTCCCATGGGGTGGCGGACTAGAGGCAGAGTCATCGGGAGCTTGTCGTTTGAATTGGGTTGATGGAGCTGGAGCAAGGGTGCTCTGTATTCCATCGAGAACCTCGGTTGGTACGTTGGCCTGCGGGGCTTTCGTAACCCTATCAACAGAAGCTGTGTTCTCTAAACCGCCTTCCAGGATGGTTATCGTGTGGTCGTCTGCTCGTGTAAGCTCGTAAAGTCCAGTTGAATTCGGCAGTAGCTTGGATGTTATCTACTCCGCTACCATCGGGTCATTTTTCTCGTCCTTCGGGACTGGTCGAGCAATTTTTGGTGGGACATCCACGAAAACGTAGTGCCCGACTGTAAGCGTACGTCAAGGGCTGTACGAACTCAGCCCAATCCGATTGGTGTTCAGCCAAGTAATAACGCAATTGTTCCACAAGGGTTTTGTTAAACCTTTCCACTTGCCCATTGGTCTGGGAGTGGTACGCAGTCGTGAAATAGTGGTTCAAACGTAACATGGTACAGACTGATTCGAAGAACTTCGAACCCAGGTTAGAACCATTATCGGTGAGAAGGTAGAATGGGGGACCATACGGATATACCCAATGGTTTAGAAAGGATTCCGCTAGAATCGGTGAGGTTGCGCTCTTGAGAGGGAATGCCCTCGTGAGCTTCGTAAACCGATCGGTGACTACCACGACGTACTTATACCCCTTTGAGGTTTCCGGAAGTGATCCCAATAGGTCAATAGCAATGAACTCCAATGGGCTGGCCGCGGGGAATAGCTTCATAAACTTACAATGTTTTCGAATACCACCACGGTTCTTAACGCACGAGGTGCATCTAGCCACATAGATATAGATCTCGTGAGCCAGCAGGGGCCAGTAGAAGTCTTTCCTTCCGGTTTAGTACATTCTTGTACCTCCCGGGTGACCTGCCAACCGTGGCCAATGAGCCAGGTGTAGAACTCTTTGGCGAAGCGACTCCGGAACGACCTTTTGGAGCAGGCCATCTACGGTGGATCACCTGACTAAATAGCCTTCATGGTCCACATCGAACTGCGTATCCTTCCGCCCAACAAGGTGTAGCAATGACTTGCAATACCTATCGGTTACCTGCTCTTGCAAGAAATGCTCTTTGGTAATAGGGGAATATTCCTCCTCCTCCACTGCAAAAACTGCACTTGGTTCGTCGTCTGCGACGATAAACTGACGGAATTCTTTCTCTTCATCCAAGAAGGTACCTACTTCAGTTTCCCTTCCCTATCCATCCTTAACAAATTGGATAGTGAAGCACGGAATATCGTCCTCCACTGATTCCTTTTCCAACCCATTGGTATTCAAGCGTGACATGGCATCGGCCACGTTATGCTTTATTTCTGGGCAGTATTGTACCTCATACTCAAACTCTGAGAGTCTCAAACTCCATCTTGTTAGCTGTTCAGAAGCGTCTGCGAGGCCCAATATCTGCCGTAAGGCATCGTGATCTGTCCGCAGTGTAGACTTCATTCCATATAGGTAAGGACGAAGCATCAGCATGCTCCACACCACCGCTAGGTATTCCTTCTCCGTCATGGTGTAGTTCTGCTCCGTTCTGGTGAGCCCCATACTCCAGTAACCAATTGGAGCCTTGCTCCCATTCGATTGGTCCTGCATAAGGCAGCATTCTACTTGAGCTGAAGACGCGTCTGTATCAAGGGTGTAGTGATAGCCAGACTTGGGTAAAGCCAATATTGGTGGAGAGATCGGGGCAGCTTTCAGTTTCTGAAAAGTCTTGATCTCGTCGTCCTCAAGGTATCCAAACCGATCTGGTTGTCCCTTTTGTAGTTTCCTATTAAGGGAATCTGCAATCTCAGCAAACCCCTTGATAAACCGACGGTATACATTGCACAAACCAATGAAAGAGCGGATAACCGTTTGGGTCTGTGGGAGCCTAGCTCCCTGAACCGCTCGGATATTCCTTTCGGCTACGTGCAGGCATCTTGGGCTGATCATATGGCCCAGATACTCCACCTTTTGTTCGAAGAACAAATATTTGCGTAACTTGAGCGTCACCCCTGCATCGTTCAGGAGCTGGAGCATTGTTCGTACGTGCCCAAAGTGCTTTTGGACCGATCTACAATAGATGAATACGTCATCTATATACACCAGCGCGGTCTGCCATCTTAACTTCGACAGGATTATGTCCAGAGCTCTCTGAAACGTAGCGAGCTCGTTCTGTAAACCAAATGGCATTCGTAAGAAACGGAAGAGACTAGCATGGCAGGTGAATGTAGTCGTGTCCCTATCCTTCTCATGTATCTCCACTTGCCAGTAACCGCATTTGGCGTCCAGTGTGGTGAAGACTTTCACATCCCCGAGGGAATCGATAAATTCGTCCATTCTGGGTAGCGGATACGAATCCCTGACCGTAATGGCATTTAGTTTTCGATACTCAACACAAAACCTCATTCTGGTGTCCCCCTTCTTCTGAATCAATACCACTGGGCTGGCCCACTCCACATATGTGCGCTCAATAACCCCTTTCCTAAACATGCTTTCCACCTTTTGGATTTCAACCTGTCGGGCTTTCGGACCTGCCTGGTATGGTTGTTGGTTTATTGGCTCGGCTCCAGGAACCAAGTCGATACGGTGTTGCGTGGCCTTGATCAACCCTAGGTGGCCTGACCACATGGCACTGAACGGATCCAATAGGTCGAGGGTGCCATGTTTACAAGGTTTCCCTTCGTACCCTATGGTTACTTCCTCTTTCCAATTGGTATTTCCGTCCTGTGTTGGTGTTGCTTCGGCATTTACCGGCATGGTTGAGTTTTTGTTTTCCACTGTTGGTTTCCCCCCTCCTTAGGGTGGAGTTCTCCGGACTACCTTAATGGTGTCAGGATAAATATGCTACCTGGAGCAGGAAATGCGATTCCAACAACGGTGTTTTTGTGTAATTTGACCATATGGTTGCTGAAGTTGCTTCAGCATACCTGAAAGGTTTGATTCGGTATATTGTCCACGATTCCGTTCGCCATCATCGTCATGTGGCTTTCCGCTACCTTATGGTGACTTTCTAGTGTTAGCAAACCCGTTCGGTCGCATACCACTTTGGCTAACACTTGTTGCATGGGCGGAACTCGAATGTACTTGGCCAATCGAACCTTACTGGATACTGTCGCCGAGTGGGTTTCCTGTCTCGGACCTGATGCGGTTCTAGAATCGTGACGACCTAAAACGGCGAGTTTTGGACCCTTATGGAACAAAACCTTTCTGGTACGAGGCAAAATTCTCCGGACATAGTTGTTTATGAACGTAGTTCCAAGGATACAATCCGTTGCCAATTGGTTGATCACGATGAGCCGTACCCGGACCTTAAGGTTTTCCACGGCTACCATTAAGACTATACTTCCACGGACCGCTAATGGTCGCTTATTTGCATCCACCAAAGGGTTTGTGACGGTACTCGGTCGTACCGTTTCCAATACCCTTGGGGATAGGAGCTTCGCATTAACCAGGTTCAGTCCAGCTCCCGTATCCAAGATGGCGGTACACGGAACCAAATGGTTAACAGAAAGCCCAAAGGTGATGTTTACCTTGTAGTTATCATGCTTCAGAAAACAAATAGATACCGATTGGTCTTCTGCTGCTTCCTCTTCAGTGACCGCAGGGCGAACATCCATACAATAACCAGCTGGTGCCAGTTGGCCTTCCGAATGGGACCAGTTTGGATTGGCCAGCGGCCCAATCTTTAGGCTTTTTACGCCTGTGGTGGTACGGTGGCGTGTTCCTCTGCCGTCTCCGCACCGGTGACTAGATTAACCTGTTGATTTCCAGGAGGGTGCTTGTTCTGAACCTGTCGGTTTCCGCCCGTTTGGCCAAGTACCACCTCATGGTTTTGCTGACGCACTATTAGGACCACTGATCCAACCTGAGGGGTGACATTAGGACATGTCGTAGCCAAATGGTGAGATGACAAGGGAAACCAACAAAGGAGATTCCCAATGGTTGGATCCTTCGAAGCCATCCAGATTCCGCGCATTGGAGTTCTGTCCATCGGTTGGACACGCGCCGTATGCTATGAAGACCACTGACTCTGGGGTGGGGTCCTACCACTTGGTTCTATCGCGAGTACCGGTTCATCAGAGACGGACACTTGCACGGCTGACCTGGACACCTTCGACGCTGATGTTACCATTGGGGACTTCCATGCAGATGAATGAGAGACTGATGCGGTTGCGGGCCAGGTGTTTGCCAAGTGGACCGTGGATCCAACTGGTGTAACATCGTGGCCGTGTCTTCTGAAGGTGACGAATAATCCACCTCCAGGATCCTCCGTTTCGGTTTATCCTTGCAAGGTTTGAGAACCGTACTGGGCTGTCTTCGACCGGCTCGGTGAGTGTCTCCAAAGACTTGAGCATAACGCGCGAGCCCGTTATAAGCCACCTTTCGGTTTGTCGCGAGGTAGTTCCTCACCTGGGACCTAATGGCCTTGTCGATGCTATCGGCTAACAGTGACTTAAACCGCGTGGTGCCGAATACATTACCACACCGGAAGGCCATCGCGAATAATGACTTCGCCAAATCCAACTCGGTTTGTCCTGACCTCTGATGGTTACCTAAAAGCTCAGAATAACCTTCCTGAATAACCTCGGCGGTCGCGTAGGTTTCCAAAAGGTAGTTGAAGACCTGCGGATAAGTCCGAAGCATCTCTGTTTGGTCTTCATCAACCTACATGGTATTTCCTTGCATCCTACTATGGAGCAAGGATGCGGCCTGCTTCTTCAGATAGAACTGAAATAACCACATGGCTGCACCTTCTGAGAAACCATTCTGGTCACAAGCAATCTTGAACCTTTGAAGGAAATCAATGATCGCAATGGGATCATCACCTGTAAAGGTAGTATCACCCATTTGGAAACCAAGCCGTTTGTACTGCTTGGTAATCTTCTGAGGCACCTGTGAGGTATACTCGGGAATCCCAGTTCAGTAAACTGTAGGTTCTGTAGTCAACTGCCTTGGTCAAAAAGTCGTTCAACGGCCGAATAACCTCCAGGTCCGAAGCCATATCGGACTAATTGTCTCCGGATGGGTCATACGGTTTGGTCTTTCCTTTACGGTTTTTCTTCACCTTCCGACGGTGTTTTCCTTCCTCGTACTCCTACCTTCACGGTGCTTGTCATCCTCCGATGGCTCCGTATCGATAGTGGAGTGCGAGGAGTCAGGATCTGACCCACGGCCCTTTCTCCCTCTCCTCTTGGTCTTCTTGTTTCCTTTTGGTCTCCGTCGCCGCTCATCCTCCGAGCTCGACGAACCGCAACCATCAGGGTGCTCTCCTTTGGGTCCCTGCTTGGCTCTACCAGTTGGTTCCAGAAGGTATATATATCCCGGGCCTTCGTCCAGCTGAAGGTCTGCCCGTCTCCGAAATGAGTTGGGAAGCTTCCACAAGTTTGTTTAATAGGAAGGGACGCCTGGATAGCCTGCGTGACCGATAAACCTGTGGGTTACCCTGAGTGGTGTGTGTCATTACCGGGACTTTTTGCTGGCTCTGCGGTGCCACCACTTGGCGTTCCTGCAGGGACTCCTGTACCATTTGGTCAACATACTTCCGAGCGCTTTGCTCCAGGAATTGGAAAACCAATGCAGGTATTTGGTCGGCCAGCTGGTGTGTAGCACGGCCAACCACCATCTTGGTAGTTGTATCCAAATCCAACTTGGGTAGCACAGTCTTAGGTTTCTCCGTTTCCTTTTCTTCTACCAGTTGGTCAGATGTGGCACCGGGCCTCGGCCCCATCGGGGACGCGCTCTACTACATTGGTTACCAGGGGAGCGGCATCCTCCACCGTATGCTCCTCTTCGTCGGCATACACCTGTGCGGTAGTTCTACTCAATAGTTCCTCCGGGTTGTCCAATCTTGGTTCAACGAATCTTTGGGACGGGCCTGCGCCCGTTCCTCGACTCGATGAACCTCTGGACCTTGTGTTTGGTTGCGGCATATCCAATGGGTAAACTGATGGTTCACTAAATCGCTTTGTAGTAATAACCAAACCAAACGGTGTCCAAAATACACTTCCTTCCTAAGTTCTACTTTCCAAAGCCAATAGATGTAGTTCCAATTCTAGGTCAGGAGACCAAAATGTGGTAAAAACAATCGGGTGCGAAGTACCAGCAGAGTACTTCGTTTGGAAAACCTTTGGTGGGAGCGCGACAAGGGCTTGACCTGAAGAGTGGACGTTGCGTAGCCGAAAGGATTTTGCAGCACTAAACCACTAAGGGCGTAAGATAACCAGGCATTCTTACTGTAGACAATTGGTAATGTTGGTAGTACGGTGCACACGGGTTAGTAAAGCCTGAATAGTCTTTGCTAAACCAAGAGGTTGACTGCAGAAACCAGTTGGTATCACACTTAGCCAAGAGGTGCTTGGCTTTATCATGGTTGGTGAGGGGGCGCTGCCTCAGGTGCACTCGGCTACGTGGCATACGTTGGGGCCAGCCCTAGTGGCCTTTCCCCACACCACAGTAGCGCGGTATCACTACGTATCTAAATTAATTGACTTAATTTGTAAACTAATGAGTTAGCCACTCTAACCCAACTCGCACACTTACCAATTGGTCCAGTGCGCTTTGCACTGCCGATATGATCAGGTCTCACTGTATCACATGGTACATCATGCAATTGGCGAACATCGTCGTGTACAGTCTGTATCTGCCCAACATAGAACCATCGATCTGCATGCAGACAATTGCAGCAAGCAAGACGAAAACTTCTTCATGCTGTACTATTTACTATGGTGAGTTTCAATGAGAAATGAAGATGAGATTGTGCTATGATTTTTAGTCGCGGGACGTACAAAATATCTTTTTGATGCTACGATAGGTTTAGTTTAGAGAAGACTAACGCATTTTGATGTTTTGAAGCCTAGTAAGATGATGAAAGTTGTAAATGAGAGCGTTGTTTCGAATAAATTTAAAAATACTACAAAAATCGATTGGGTGAATTTTAATGTTTTTTGAAGCGGTTTTACAAAGTAAGAAGCCACTTTAAGCTTTCTTTTTTTTATCTTTAGGGTTTTGTCAAAGATTTCTGAAGGAGTAATGACTAAGCGACTTTCTACGAATAATGCATAGGAAGCGTACATCTTGCGTAAGACCATGGCAAAAAATCTATTACTCGTACAATTACACAGACATTCATGCAAAATAAAGCTTTATGGCTTACCATTATTCCATTGTCTTAGATATCATCTGCTTGAGAACGAAACCGACAGACATACTTCGTAAAGAACATTCTTGAGCGGTATTATAAGAGTGACAGGCAAAAACGAGTCGAATAATTATTCAGTAGATGTAATTGGCATAAAGATGTCTAAAATAAGTTCTGAATAATATTAAGAAAGTTTTTTTCACTCAATTTGGAGTTGGCACTCGTTGGAATATTTTTACTATATCATTTCTCGCCGTGGGCGGTTTAATGGACACAATTACATTCAAACTAGTGGAAGTGCCGCTCGGAATAAAGCTAGAGTACAACGATAAACCGGCTCCGTACCAGTATCAAAGTACCTGTTGACAGGAACGTAATAGAGGTAGTAAGCATCGTGATCGAAGAGCGTTGTAAGACGTTTGGAACCAGGTTGTATTGTTTTAATCATAATTTCGGTGTTTCTCATCCAAATTGAGATTGGTCTGGTTCAAATGAAAGAGAAGAGAATGCTCTACAACTTTGATTTTCACAGCTTACCTGGACTTCCGACACAGAAATGGTCATATCTCGGTTCAACCCACGGAGCCATTTCGATTTTTTGATATGGAATGTTACAATTTAATTGTGACCAAACGTGACGGCCAGAGTGCACCTGGTACACGTTTGCTCCAATATACCAAATAGATACGGATTTTGATACAAGACGTGGTTGAAGAACTGTAGAGTAAATTTTGACTAAAATTTCGAGGACGGAATTTGCTCCGCAGCGCTCTTTTTGTCTGACGGGGGGTATCCCTATACCCTACCACCATAATTTGGTATTTGATGCTACACAAAACCGTACACGTGTAGAGTTGCGTGACAATTGAGTGCACACAAAATGCGATTTGTGTTTCCCATTTGGTCGGGATCGAAATTGCAGTGTGCCAGTTGTGGCGGCGAAGAAAGTTTGTGGCGGGTGCGGCATGCCCTTGGCTATTGCGGGCAAAGGGCGTGGTGCACCGCGCGGGCATGCCTTGGGATGACTGCCGCGGTAGAGGCCACTTTTGCGGAGTGCAAGCGTGCGCGGGTGACCAGGCGGTGTAGGCGACAAAGATGGAGCGAAGAGCAGATCGATTGCCATAATAGCGCGCCAAAGCGTCCCCAGATCTGATACCACAAAAACAGTTTGCTTCGAAGGGGGTAAAAGGGTTATAGGGATAGCGCTAGCGCTAACCCTCACAAGGGCTCAATTTGGCAAAGGGCTCAATTTGGCAGAGCCATTTTGACAACAAGTTAGTCAGTAGAGAACAGATTCTTATTCCCAATGAGCTCCCGGATCTCCCATTGCACTTTCCTTCTACCTCTTTGCGTGTCACACAGCGTCCCGAGACTACAAACCGCATCATGCCCCCGTCCATGCGCCAGCAAACGGCCAAACTCAAGGCCGCCCAGAGTAGAAGGGAAGATTTACAACTTCGCCGCCGAAAAGCCGCTGAGCTCATTCAAGCCCATCACACTATAACTGACGTCGCCGCTGCGACGTCAATAAGTGAACGAACACTATATCGTATCAGGAAAGCTATAAAAAAGGATCAAACACAGACTTTAAACCGCCTCCTCACACCCACTGAACACCATGCCGGTCGCACACCAGTTCTAACACGTTCAGAAGAGCAAATGCTGGTAGATCGCGCGATATTTGCGTCTGAACGCGCGTTTACGATGGGGGAGCATGAACTGCGGTCAATGATGAGTCAGATTGCCAATGATGGTCGCAAGACGTTCAAGAATGGCCTACCTTCCATATATGCTTTATGGTCGTTTCGGTCTCGCAATCGCCAACTAACAATGCGTCGCACAGAAAATATTGTGCTCAAGCGAATCAACGCACAAAACACCGAACACCTACAAACCTTAGTAGACATCATAGAGAGGGTGAAAGAGAGGATGCCAGATCCTTTCACAGACCTCCGAAAGGTGTGGAACCTGGATGAAACCGCCGTTTCTGCTTCATACGGTCGTCAGTATCGTGGCTTCAATGCCGCAAACCGGAGAAATGGAGGTCTCAGAATGAAAATTAAGGACGGTGGAAAGCACCTTACATCCGTCATCATAAGTTGTGCTGCAGGCCATATTGCTCCAATGTTCCTCATCGCGCAAGGGAAACGTCCTGTTCAATCATGGATGAATCCCACTCCACAACACATTAACGATAAGCTTCATGACGACTATAATTGGCTTGCTGAACGCGAATGGATTCCAACAGGCACCGCGCTCGTATGCAGCAAAAAGGGGTCAATAACCAAAGAACTACTGCCGAAAGTTATAGCACACTTCAACAATTTTGTGCGCAAGTTTGTCCCGCAAGAAGAAAAGATTCTTCTGTACATCGACGGCCATAGTTCACGAAAGGGGACAGAATGGATTGAAGCCGCTGTAGCCAAAAACATTGAAGTCATCCAACTCCCTGCGAACACCTCTCACTTTCTAAAGCCTTGTGACGATCACATAAATAAGGTGTACAAAGAGAATGTCAGAAACGCTTTGGATGTGTTCTTATACAAGGGAGCTTACCTGAACGCAAACATCTCCGTGAAGATGAAACTTGCAGCGGCTGCATATCGGTCCTTGAATGCAAACCTTGCTGTCAGAAGCTTCTTCAACTGTGGTCTATACCCACTTGACACGGACAAAATTATGAAGTTTGCGAAGTCTCCACGGCCTGAACCAGAGCCCGGTACACAACTTAACCTCCCAGCCGCAGGAAGCTCCCGACTTGCCGATGATGCGATTGCGACTGAAGTTAGGAGAATTGCTCGCGAAGTCACGAGCTCCAGCGACTGCTTGCGTCAGAATGAGAACGTTCTGCAACAAAAACCGTCAGCGAATAGTGTAATTTGGCGTCCTGCACCGGTAATAACGCCAACGAAAGCAAAGCCCAACACTAATCCTGGGGGCACTCCTGCCTTGTGGCTAACAGAAGGTAATCGTCCTTTCAATTCGCCGAATGATGTCAACGGCACTCATAATGGGTCTGGGTTCGGACTTGGAGCGCAGGATAAGGAGAACGATGGTCAGGGAGGTGATATGAACTTTCCCACTTTGGTGGAATCAAACGCTCGTAAGAAATTTGATGACTTACCAATCGCAATGTGGCCAAGAAGAGCCAAGAACACTGTAGATGGTTGCCCTCGGTCGTCCGCACAGCATGAAGCTGCTTCCGTTTTGATGGCGATTCGCCACTACCGTTGAGAGGTAGAAGCGGAGCGCGGGATCTGCCTGCCAAATTGAGCCCTTGGTGACAACCGTTGCTTTGGAGCAGAAAAAAATGAAGCAGAATCAACCTCTGCGCGTCTGTTTTGACCTGTTTCTCAGACACACGAATGTCTGCCAAATTAAGCCCTTGTGAGGGTTAGCCCTTCGAAGAAAACGTCGTTTGCGCAGGTGCAAAAATCGCTTTTTGACACGCCTTTATCACAATTTGTGACGTCGCATTTTGTGATTTGTGATTTCAGGAGTGTTCCACTGACACCAAGCGCATTGTTCCTCAACCATCGAGCCGCAACAAATTGTCACTCCTCGGGTAAGTTCCACCTGTTGACCTCCGCCCCTGCGGTAAGGAATCCCTTGGTGAGCCTCGCAACCTCGCAGGGACTGCATTTCTCGGACTTCTACCGGCCAATGGCATCTCTTCAAAAACAATTCGGCCTGTGCTTCATCACGTCACAACAACAGTTTCAAAACGGAAGCCGAAGGACAGTTCCACACAAGAGGATTCCACCCTCATCTCAACTCAGCAGGTAAGTTCTATTGAGTATGCGCCAAACTCAGCCCTTTTAGCTCCAAGGACCACCGCGTACTTGGAAAGAGGCAAGGAAGCCCTTGAACGTTTTGGAAGGTTTCACCATATAGTTCCCAATTCCTCGAAGGCACAGAGCTCACCACGATTCAACGGGGCTTGACAGTTCTTCTGACCTTGGTTCTGGCACAACATTTATGAGCTGTGGTTTCAGTTTTGGTTGACAAGATACCATTGTTTGAATATCACCGTCGTTTTGCTCAGTTGAAGCTCGTGTATTTATAGTCCAACCGGAGAACACTGTAGTGATACGGTGGGATTGGAGTTTTCAAAGAGATCTCAGATCATCGTTTCGGGTTGTACCTGCCACGCGTTGAGTCATGGCCGAAGCAGCTGTTGCTGGAGCAACCAAGGGGGCGGACAAACTTGAATCGTACTTTAAGAAATGCTTTGAACGCAGGGACTTGGTGGCTGACAATAAGACAATGCTACATGATCTGCTACGCATTTACGCCAACACTCTTGAAGATATTAACCATGCAGAGAACAGCCGCTCGCATGACATCGATTTGGTGGACAAGAATATAAAACGGAGACTTGGAGAGTACAAAGAGAGGCTGAAAGCCAAGCTTCAAGATCTGGATTCAAGCACTGAAAAGGTGGAACATGCCAACTGTATGGGACGGGTGAAAAGAATGCGGGGAGTCATGGAAGAATGTCGGGCGCTAGTCGGCGAGGCGCGTGAGTACTACGATCGATCTGTACGACCAGCACTTGAAAGAACGGAGGATGCTGATGTCGTACGCGGAAGAAATGCGGCCGTTGAGACCACGCGTGACGGGAATGTATCTCTGAACTTTCCCGGTCAAGACCGATACGTAGCTGGCGGTAACGTGCCTCCAAATCCTCCTCGACTTACACTGGACTACGCCACCACAGACACATGTGAGGGGAGGCTAAAAGCCGAAATCCTTAGTTCTGTGCGGAGCAGTAGTAGAATTGTTGGAGTGATGGCATTGGGGCTTGGAGGTGTTGGGAAAACGTGTGCGTTGCGTGGGCTTGCAGATGACAGGGATATTAGGAAGATGTTTGCTGACGGTATTCTTTTCATTCAGCTAGGCAATGATTCAGTTCTTCCGGACATGGTCAACGGAATCGCAGAATGTGTAGAGCGAACTGGTGGAACGCAGTTATGCAGGAGAATACGGGGGGCGAGAACGATGGAAGAGGCATCCGATAAGGCTAGACAGTGGTTCAAAGGACGCAAATGCCTGTTTCTTGTGGACGACATTTGGGAGGCGAACGGAATTGCTCCACTTGAACTCAGGCAACTGGGCAGGATGTTGAACGATGAAAGCTTGTTAGTGTTCACTTCAAGATCAAAGGGCTTCATGGAGAGTGTTGATAAGAATGTGGTATTTGAGGAACGAGAGGCACACGGGGCGCTTGCGAGGCATATGTTAATGAATCACGCAAATATCGGAAGCTATGTCGATCTGAGATCGGCGAACAGGGAGGCTGTTAAGGGTATTCTGGAGATATGCCAGGGACTTCCGCTTGCTCTTGGGATTGCTGCAGCGACGGTACGTAGCTAATATGGAACCGGTATGAACAATCAGGATGCGTGGAGCAACTACTACGATGACCTGAAATCGAAAGCAAGGAGCATTGCACGTGGGAGCACGAAACTGTACGGTCCGTTGAGATTGGTAGTAGATCGATCTCTCAAAGTGCTGGATCTGGAATCGAGGTTCGAGAAGACGTTCGAAGAGATGTTCCAAGGGTTTTGTGTTCTGCAGAAGCAGCAAACGGTTAGGGGATCAATGCTGCAAAAGTTGTGGAACGTGGACGAGTTGGGCAAAGCTGCAGAGATTGCTGGACTGTTAGAAAGCGTATCTCTTATAAACATAATGAGGAGAAAAGAAAATGAGTTCTCTGTTCAGGTTCACGATCTCTCTCTCTCTCTCTTTTACAGGCACACTAGTCTAATTCCTACGTAGTGTAGACCGCTTCATGTGGAAGAAGCGTTCTCTCGCTAGGAAGACCAGCATGCTTTCAGGCCACTTCTTGATGATATCGTTAACCGTCATTCCTTGCCTTTCTCGCATACTCGGCAGGCAGATACGACCAGACCTCGTTCTCAGTGGACATCTGAGAACAAAGTGGTCCACGTCGTTAAGCACTCCTGGTCGACAGGCGCACACGATTCTTCGCCTGAGCAGGTGCGAACCAAGTGGGTGCAACTGCGGGGTATGTCCCACTGCAAATTGCGCCAAAGTAACCTCCGCTTCTCTTCTTGTTACTACGTTTGCTAACTCCTCCGGAATGGACTGGATGATGCTTTGACAGTGTGCTCGGTTGCTAACTCTTCGCTTAACATCCCTGTAATCGTTAGGCACCTGTAGATGCATTTCCTGTGGCAATTCCAATGCTTCTTTGGCTAAACTGTCAACCAGATCATTGCGGTGCAGACTACAATGGCTAGGTACCCAAACCATGTCTATATTACACAAAGTGCCAATCTCATACAGTAAGATCGAAAGTTGCTGCACAGAAAAGGGCTGACCTCGTACCGCTCCTCGAACATTTTCCATCACACTCTGCGAATCCGTGGCTACTCTGATGCGTCCAGTCCAACCAGCCCTTATCCTCGCTCGTACTGCCTGAAATGAATGGTATACTGCCAATGTCTCTGCGAAGAAAGAAGTCGTTCCTATTCCGGCTGGTTCCATTCCTATTTCAGGGGTCACGGAGGCATTCCACCAAATCGCAAAAGCACTTCCGCCCACCTCTGAGATGTTGAGTACTCGCCATTGCAGCTTATGCCCATCTGAATCTAGCAATTCTGTATTTTCTTCATCTATGTCGTACGCCATGACAAATCCATCATCATATCTGATAACTACACTCGGTAGACAATTATGCTTCTCTCAAAAGTCTGATACTGTTCTTGCATGTGATGAAAATGTGTCTGGATAGTGAACTGAACCTGTGTACCATCCCTCGTCCCATTCTACTGCTGCGCGAATCGGTTTCGCGTCGTTAACCCATTTCAGTTTACCGACTGAGCCATCACTCCATATCTGGCAGTCCGCGGGCGTCAAAGTACTCAATGTTTGAAGCGCTTGGTGCCTCTGATATTCTAGAGAATCTTCTTTCTTGCAAGGCGTGTATGAAAAACTGATGCGTCCGGTATGGTATAATCCTCTCTCTCTTGGTAGGGGTGCTCTACGGAGTTGCAAAACTCCACACTCCGCCAGCAATTGCTCCGCTGACTTCTTGAATGACGACCTCTTTTTACGTATACGCATTGAGGCTTCACTGTTGACCGCAAACGCTAGAGGTGTCGGATCACGTTCAGAGCATCTTTTCGCTTTTTCGTACAACTTTGCTGCTTGAGCAGCAGCAACTTCTTGAAGGGAGGGTAGATTCAGTAGGTTTCTCAGCTTTTACACCGGTGAAGACTTCGCACAGCCTGTTTGAATTCTTGCTGCCTCATTTCGTGCTCTTTCCAATTCTCCTATGGCGCAATTAAGAGCGTTCGGTATGGCTACACAGGCTGCGTATCTGGCTATGGGCTCGACGAAGCCCATTCTGAAAATGTTCATGGTCTCCCAATCAGCACCCCATGTGGTCCCCGTTAGACATCGCAGAATGCGCGATCTTGATCTATATCGTGCAGCTACTTTGTGGATATGGTGTTGGAATGTAAGGCGACTGTCCATGATGACTCCAAGAAACCTTGTGAAGCTTGACAGTTCTATCCACGTGCCCGCTACTTTCACTTCGTATTTGCTTCGGTCTTTCTTCCATCGTGCATACGTGAAGGGAACTAACGTAGTTTTCTTGGGGTTCACTTTGATGTTGTTCTCGTCGCAGTAGTGCTCGAGTCTCTCTACTGCTGACTGAATAACTTGCGCGCAGAATTCCAACTTTCCTTGTGTGGCCGATATAGATACGTCATCGGCAAACATAGATACAGCGATTCGTGTGTCCGCGTTTTGGACCCGGTCTGGTAAGTCTGCAACGTATGCGAGCCATAGTCCTGGAGATAGAGTCCCGCCTTGCGGTAGACTTTGAGCGACTACATAAGGCCTAGTGTCGGCTGTGTTCCATCTGCATGTCCATCTTCGGTCCATTACAAACGCTCGGATCCACCTCCACATTGGAGTAGGGCACCCGAGTTTTTCCAGTTTGACTAAGAGTCTGTGATGTTGAACACAGTCATATGCTTTGGAGAAGTCACAAAAAAGGGCTAAAGTCTGCCGATGTTTCTGCCAGCCATGTGTTATCTGCTCACAAAGAGCTGCTATATGTTCGTCTGTTGTTCGATTCATTCTGAAACCTGCCTGACATGCAGGGAGTTTTGGTTCCAACCATGTCATGAATATCCGATTAACCATTCGTTCTGCGAGCCGTGTGACGACAGATGTCAGTGATATCGGTCGAAACTTGCCCTTCACGCCTGGCTTGGGTATATGAATGAGTCGGGACACTCTCCACTTTGCCGGCGTGCGCCCTTCGGTATAACTTCTGTTTAGGATTTCCAGTAGCCATTTCTTCCCAGTAGGGGGGAGGTTTTGTAGGAAAGCGATTTGTACTTCATCCGGGCCTCCAACTTTCTTTGGGTCCATATTACTCAGTTCCACGCCAAGGTGTTGTGGTTCAAATACTGTTCCTGGCTGCAACTCCTTTGCCTGTTGATGGTATGTATCCAATGCGCGTCTGTATTCATTTCTCTCATCCTTGTCCTGGTCTCTGACCTGACGAACCATTTGGCTCTCTTCTTATCAAGCCAACTTTCGCCCCCTGGAGGGCACAGTGATGTTCCTTCCCATTTCCTTTTCTCTATAGCTTTGGTGATCCGCCATAACTTCGCATCATTATCGTTCGGGCGCAGTGTACTCGTGAGGTCTCGCCATGCATCGCGTTTGAGTTTGTCGATAACAATTCGCGCATGTTGTTGGGCCTGTTGCAGTGCTAGCTTCGTAACTTCGTTTGGGTCCTTCCGGTACTCTTTCCATTTAACCGCTCTTAGTTGAATCACTTCCGATGCTTCTGGACTCCACCACGGAGCTTCCCGTTTTCTTTTCCCATATGGAACGTACATCTTCGCTGCCGCTAACACTACTTCGTAAAAGCGATGATACTGTTCGTCTAAGCTCTCTATACTACTATCCTCTATCATGCAAAGATGATCCTCTACAAACTTTTGAAATTTGGTCCAGTCGGCCTTTTTGATACTCCAAGTGTTCCATTTCTTCTGAATGTAGGACTTTCGTCCAATATCAATGGTCACAAGACACGGGTGATGATCTGAGAATGGTATCTCCGATGCCTCCCATGTACTTAGCGGCAACCATTTTTCTGGCATCGCTGTCACATCAATCGCACTTTGCGTCCCATATCGAGGGTCCGTGTGCGTGGCAACCCCGTCAATGTTCAATACTACCCGTTCCGTTTGCGTTAGATATTCTTCGAATGCGATTCCAGTAGCCTCTGTTCTTGATGGGTACCATGACCCGCACATGTTGCCGTCGGCGACTACCATGTCTTGGTCGTCGACGGACTTGTACCATTCTGAAGCGTGTAATGGTGGTGGTACGTATACATTAGCAATAGAAAGCGGACCTTTGGGAGACCTAACTAGCACTGTCACTCTCTCTATTCCTTTCTGGATTGGCTTGTCTGTCAGCAGGTCAATGGTAAGGTCGTTTCTCTGGTACGTTGCCACTCCTCCCCCTCTTCCTCCGCGAAGTCCATAGTCAGCATCTCTATCGCATCTTCCTACTAATTTGAATCCTTGGACTCGGGGTGTGCGATCCGACTCCTGAAAATGCGTTTCCTGGAGACAGAGGATGTCCACCTTCCAAGTCTGAGCTAGTCGTGCGATTTCGCTTCTTTTCCCCGTCGCAAGAAGGCTCCTGCAGTTAAGCTGGAGTATGCGTAACGTTCTTCGTTCGTTGTCGTTTTTTGATTTTTTCATCTTCCACAGCCTGAATTATGCTGGTCTCCGTTGGAGACCCAACCGCAGATCCGTTTCGCTTCTCTTTCGAGAAGACAGGCACACCACGTGAAGGCGGATCGCTTGTGCCCGTTCACGATCTAGTGCTGGACATTGCCAACGAGATGGCGACGGGAAGTGGAAAGACTGAATGGCTGAAGGCACTGCTTAAAAGGTATGCCCCAAAGGAACGCACTGGAACTACTGGGTCAGAAATCAAGGCAAGCAACGAAGAAAGTGTTATGTTTAAACGGTGGTGGGAAGTGGAAGATGATGGATTCATCCATGACAACATATGCCGCGTTCTGCAAGGAGCTGGTGAAATCAAAGAACTGATATGGCTGCTAGAGAGGGCGCAATGAATCGTAATGCGTCTTCAGAAGTGTGGAATAAGAGGGGTTGAACAGGACGTGGCCATCGGAATACGAGTAGCAAAGAGGAACGGGGCTGAGGATGCAGAGTTGGTAAGATACCTGAGGCTTATTAGAAGTGGAGCTCGAATGAGCGTTGTTCAGGTGGTGGAGAACGCGTATGAGGCGTGGTTTCAGATGTATGGGAGAACGTTGTGGAACGCAGATCAATGTGAGAGGACACGAAGGTTTACGTCTGAGGTCGAAGAGTGTGCACCCCGACCGTGGGTGAAACCTTCGGTTGGTGTTCTCAACGAAGCCGGAGGGCCAATGTCCGAAAGTTTACGCATTGAATCCTGCATCGAAATTCTTGATATATGTCATAGCGGAGCTGATATAAGAATTCTCTGGATATATCGGCATGCAGTGGGATTTGTTACTGAATATAGTAGAATCCATGGAAACAGGAAAACCTACAAGCTGGGTTCAGACTTCGCTGGGAGCGAATTGTGTGGAGGCTGTCACAACTCTGGACAAAATAATGTGCTGCCAATGCCATTCGACTGTATGTGTGGTGCGTTCTCAGACAACCTGAAGAAGTTGGTCACTGGATATGCCGATGGCAAATTAGTGGTGTGGGACATAGATTCTGGGTATAAGGCTGATCACTGTCTGGAATGTCCTGGAACTGTTCTTCGTCGCTTATTCCGGTGGGCATGTGTTTTTCCTCGAAGACACTGTACTGAGCGTGCTACTTGCGTTGCAATAAGTGGCAATGGAAGGACAGTGGTTTCCGGATCCAAATACGGGCGTTTCTACATTTGGAACATTGATAATCAGGAACCTTTAAGGAATTCATTTCGGAAACTGAAGGTATACAAGAGGGTTGCAGGAAAGAAGATTCCAATCACAATGCTCAAAGATTCAAAAACTATATTCGACGTAATAACAAAAACCTCATCGACATCTGACAAGTTACTTATAATCCACATTTTAGCAGTTTTTGAAGCGTACTAGAACCATGAAATTTCTAATGTTGGATATACTTCCTCCGACAACAATCCCGCCGATTCTTTCACGAAAGCTAAGAAATGTGATGCTTTGGACCAAGTTTTATTTCCTTCCAAATGCATTTTAGATATTGAAGAATTAGTTACAGGTGATTTAATACGAAAGTTGTAAGCAATAAAAGACGAGGACTGGGCGTGAGATAGGTGTGCTCCCCGTCCTTAACCGACAGAGACACAAAGCGATGGACCAGAACATCTCAGCATCCTTAAAGATGGTGATAAAACGCCTTACCTTCTCATCATCTCTAAAGATGGTGACATGGCCTGTTTACGATGCTGAATGCATTATTGCATCCATCTAGCCTAGTCCGAGGAAGACAAGTAGCGTCTTCCTTTGCCGACTATGAGAGGGAGAGAACAGAGCGCAACCTCCTTCTCTGTTCTAAGCAATCTTTACTTTGAGTACTTCAACTTGTGTTTAAGCAAAGGAATCTTTGTTTTCAGGCAGTCTTTAGCTATGATTGCAGGCCACCTCATTCGGATAAACCTATTACTCGACGAACGCAGCGTACAGGCTACCATAGGTAACTTCCCAAAGTCTCCACTAGGTGCCACCCATCCAGAAATGGGAAAAGGCTCCAAAGAGAGTACTGATAGAAGGGTACTGATTTGTATGGTACATAGCGTACGCATCTCTCTCAACAGCCCGCGTACCGCAGTCTACTCGTTTTGTTTCCATGCTGCTCCCTGATTTCACGATTATCATGCTATTTTCAACTTGTTGTTGCCTACCAAATCTATGGTGTGTGTGTTTTGTGCGCTAAGTATCCGAGGTTCGTTTGTCCCTACCATCTGTGATTTTTTTGAAGGGTAGCAGTCAGAACGGCTTTACTCGACACAGGGCTTAGAGCTAAGACGAGTTTTTTGCCAAACAGATGGCTGAAGATGAGAAAAACCTGTCTTTATGTTCTGTACCTAGCCAAATTTTGGTTTTGTAAGCTTTCCACTTCTAGTACAGATCCGAATGAATGCAAAAACAGATTTTGTCTATCAAGATGTCGTGCAGGAGCTTTGGGTTTTGGGAGTGCCAAAATTGGCAAAAAAGTACCCTTCTTAGCTTCAATAAAGTGATTGCAAACTTGAATGTGAATTATTCAAGGGTAAAAGATTTTGCGTCTTCCGTTTAGACGAAAGAGTAGTACATAGGCTACACAAGAAGCTTTTTGGTTTTTGGTTACCGTTTATTGTGTAGATGTTGGCCTTTTTTCTAAACGATGCACCAAACGCGTTTGGCATTGCATTGCCTTAAAGAAATCAAGAACGTCCGTTATGTTAACAATGCCGCAACTACAAAATTATTTTTGCAATAGTTGATACTATTGTGGTTTATACTAATAAGATTCAGTGCCACTATGCCAAAAATGAACACAAGTTTCAAGAGACGATGAGAACGCAAAGCTTTGTCTTTGTCTCAAGTTAAGCCCTTCTTTGTATACCATCTGTGCGGGAAACACCAAAAGCTGTGCAAAAGTTGTCATCTTTTAATATCTTGAATTGTTCCAAGTTAAGCACTTCTGACCGCTAGTCGCTGCCAGCAATCCACTGTTTCGAAACGTTGCCGGATTAGGGCCGTTCTATGACTTCATGTACGCGGAAGCAGTGAACGCAAAATCTTAAGACGTCCAATAAAACGACACCACTTTGCAAAACCTGGAAGCCAAATTTCGTTCCCGTCGGCAGCTCAAAAGTTTCTGCCGTCATATGAACAACACCTTTACTCACTTGAATGCTCCTGATGAAAGAATAAGCTCCTACAAATCACTTTCGGCAGCATAAAAAGATGGATGAAACTTCGATGCAAAGACTAAGCTCAATCATGCCTGAAGAGCTTTGCAAACATCAAGCTTTGTCCAATAACGGTGTCCAACCTGGACGTAGCCAGCTCGATGAAACGCAGCGTCCCAATCTAGCCGTTCCGACCATCGTTGGCGAAGGAGAACAGCTTATAACAGCTGCTGCACTGGATAATCCCACATCGAAAGCCATACTCGAGTTCTTGAAGATTTAAGGAGCACAAAATGCTCAATTATCAACAAAACACCTTCTTATAGCGCACAAAATGGTATAGAGATCAACATTCATGGCGGAAATACTGTAAGCAGTGAACTATTTGAATTCCAATGTTGAGCAACAATATATTCAAAATCTTCCTTCAACTACGTTCAGAATCCTTCGAACGGGAAACGTTAGTGAACGAATTGAATAGTTGAGAGGAGACATACCAGTTAGAAGCAATGGAACTCTCTCAGTAGATTTGCCCAGTATTTTGTCCCTTGGCCAGAGCGTCAAGTCTGACTGGTGTAAGAAGATCTCCATTTGAAGCAGTAGAGCACTGCAACATTCTTCATGTTTTCAGATGCGCGGGTGACTGCAGCAAAGCAACGTCTAAGGAAATTCATCTCAAGAGAAAAACTGGACAAACAGCAAGATGATCCGTTGTCTATTTCGATTGCACCACTATTTAATAACGAGTGGTTTACTCCGCAAGCCAATGCAATCTTGTGCGTTGGCGTGATGTTAAATATTGCGTGGTGTTTGCAGAGGGGAAAGAAAAGAACGGATGCGGATGGAAAGGGACGAGGAGTTACCCAAAACTTGCGAATTGCGCCTCGTGAACAAATAAGTGGGCACACCCTCCTGCTTCCCCTCCTGCAGTAGGTGACCTCCTGGAGTACAGGTAGGCCTTTTATTTTGGCCCCTCATCTTCTAACGTGTCTGCTGATATGACTAGAAAGCTTTTGATCGCCTTTATAGCTCGTGAGCAACAGAAAACAATGTAGACTGCACAATACTGCAATATGTTGTAGGATAAAATAGACGCCATCGAATAACAACGCATATGCGCACGCAATTCCGTTCATACCCATCAACGCAATTTCGCATCACTCGATGCCATAACAAATGCCTGCCAACGATGCGGCACGCATACAACATGGCGTTACGTTGGATGCCATAGAATGATCGATCCGGCCCTTCGCCTTCACTGGCGCGACAGTGAGGTACTGAAACGTAAGTTTGGTGAATCCAAAAGCCTTTAAGAAACATGTGTGTCACGATTTGAGGCATCTGGACAAGGCGATTCAGATGCATTTGCGAACTTTGCTTATGGTAAGTGCTACATTATGTATGCTTACTGTTTTCTACAGCTCAACCCCGTCCTTCAAACGTTCGTTACGTGTGCTTTAAGTTCTGATGCCAAAAGAAAAGAAGGTGTACAAGGTTCTATATCTCCCTATCGAGTTGGTGGATAACCAGGTTCGTATCATCTACAGAAGCTGTGTTGGACAAAAGCACGAGAAATAAACATTGTCGTAGTCGAGAGCTTCATTTCCACGCTTAATTCGAATGAGGAGATGCGAGATGCTCACTCCAAAGAGTCTGAAACGAGAAAACGCTCGTTTGAAGAAATGGATGCAGCGTCATGAGCTACTAGATCTGCTCTACAGGCCCTGAATGAAGCAAAGCAAATGCATTCGCTGTGTCCAGCAAAGAACAAAAGAAAAGCCTCCTTCACGGTATAATTCACAAGCCTCTTGGACAGCCGGCAGAAGCCGAAGCTGCCATGTGAAATTCCTGCAAGGAGAATGGGGTCTTCGAAAAGGGTGCAGAAAGTTTTCAATTGCTTGAAGCAAAAAGTGAGCCATCAGCCTCGGTCTTGAAGCACCACATCGCAAATTTTATTAACGCTTGACTGACTCTTCACCCAAGGTCTCAAAAATATTCTATTTTGGCAGGCAAAAGGGAGTACCCAGTAAAATTGGCAATGCTGTCGTGAAGTCTGTCCGGGATCTGAGTTATGGCAGGGACATAGCTGGGCCAAGAGGCAAAGCTCGCCTAGTAGCAGATACATCTTCATAATTCTTGACTTTTAGATGTGCGAAGACGGATAGCTATGACAATGATTGTCCTCTCATTTTTCATTTGGGCAGAATCGGCACAGGTAAGTTCACTTTGATCTTCAGGGGTATGGTTTCAGTTCACCTGGCACTTATCTGGCCCGGACCCCTGCCACGTACCGTTGCTGAGAGAGGAATGACGAATGGAACCTTTCTCCTCAGCATAGCGGAAGATGCTGTCAATAGCTCTTCCTCAAGTGGAAACTGACGTGCCATCACTTGTTTGGTTGTTCCTCTATCGTACAAAGCCGAAAATCAAATATTACGCAGAGCTCCGGACTACCACCAAAAAGCACAAGAGTGGGTAAGCTAAGCTATTCTTAAATCATGCTGTACGAGGGGCGGTACGTCAGGTACTGCGTCCATCAGCAAAAAATTTTGTGCAAACATGACCCGTGTTGGGCAACATCTATCCGTTGAATAGACAGGCAGAAGCACCCACCAGTTGAAGGTAAGTAAGTAGCACTTATTGGTATCAAGAGTTCACTGCATCAAGGTTTCGTCGTAGCGGAGTTGAGGGACGAAGATACTTTACTCAGCAGATGCCAACTTCTCTATTTCTGCTAGTATCTTTGTCAGGCATGCCAGCTGTGAATCCAACTCATCAGCAGATGTCCTAGTCTTTGCCGCAACCGCCGGAGGTGCCTTGATCGCAAATCTAGGGGCACTCAGCCTCTCTTGTTGGCCATTCAAGTCCTCCTGTAGTTTGAGAGACTGCTTTTCAAGCCTTTTCCGTTCCTTTTCAAATTCGATTATATCACACATTGGTATGACGACCTAGAAGTTGTCTGCAATGTATAGATGAAGGGCATTTTCGCCGGATTCTGTTTCAGTCATGGGTCTTTCCGTGCGTTAAGAGATTTCAATCGTCGGTTTCTCAGAATTACGTTTGGTCAAAAGAAATAGCATTCCCTTCTCGGCTTCTACATCCGACGCTGTGACAGCATCAGTTCGAACTGTGAGAGGAAATTTTCGACCATGGTCAACTCGATACTCTGCTCTTGCATTTAGTATATAATGAACCAGAGACTGCAATCTTTCAAAGCTCTCTATAGCGTCCTGGTCAATGCTTCCACCAGATGGCCACTCCGCAATAATTAATGCCTGCTCCGGACTGCCTTCTCGTGGGAAACGATGCCAGATTGCTTCTGCGACATATGGCATAAACGGATTTAGAAGTGGAAGGCATGTGTTCATTACGTATACAAGAGTTGCCCAAGTATCTCTGCATGCCTCATCATCTGTGCCGAAGAACCTCGTCTTCGAGGTTGCTACGTACCAATCAGCAAATTCCTACCATAAAAAGTCGTAGATTTGACGACCCACATCGCCGAACGTAAATGTTTCTAGTCCATCTGTAACATTATTCACCAGTATGTGAAGCTTTGAAATATAGCGTTCTGGTAAAGGCAAATGTTCAACAGACTTTCCAAAATCAGAAATACCAACTGTACCAAAATTCTTGTCGCTCTTAATCTGATATCTTGTCCAGGTTCCCAATGGTGAAGCTAGAAGCATTCCATTGCTTATTTGCAAAGTTTCAAGTTCATTCAATCCTTCCGTCGCATAGAGGGATGTCCTGAACTTCCGGAGTACCATTTAAAAGCGTGTAACGCAAAGTCTTAGTACCATATGACGATATCACATTAATCAGATCAATAACATTGCCAATTTTCTTGCTAAATTTTCTTCCATGCTTATCGCGAACAATCTCATTTAAATAAACAGTGTGAAATGGGACTGAAGCCGTGATTCATATCCTCAACATGATCATTCGCGCTACTCAAAAGCACAATATGTCGTATCACGTTTCCATAATTGAGCTAGGGAAGAAAGTTTTCATGTCCTCAGAATCCTTGTTTGGCCACCCCATTGTCGAGAAGGGCCATAGGCTAGACGACAACCATGTTTTCAAAACGTTGGTGTCCTCCTTCAAAGTGACTGCATCTCTATTTTATTCCTCGCTGGCTATCTGTGCAGCCTCTTCGTCACTTCCTGCAACAAAATGATCTTCAAAAAGCTCTTCAACATACCATAGAGTAATGCGTTGTCCACACCAGAACTGACGGGAAACACACCAGTCCCGAATATTTTCAAGGCAATGGAAGTACATGTAGGAGAATCACCAATTGGCAAGTGCAGTAATGTGAAGGAACAGGAACCTGAGATGAAAACGGTCGGATTATTGCTGGCTCATCTGCTTTACTTGGCCAAGTCGGGTGCTGGTAGAGGAGACCTGCCAAATGCCAAGGTATTGTGATCTCAGGTTTACTTCGTAGTAATCTTGATAATTTTTTAGGGTATTAACCGGAGGTCAGAGCGCCTCGTCGACCATTTACGTTGATCCGAGTGCCACTAACCTTCGAAGAGTAAAGAAAAGAACCATCACAATCTTCTAACTACCGTATGCAGCTAGTAGGCTCCAAAGACCTCCACGCTATCGCTACCATTCTCCCGATCTGTAGTGACTTGAGATAGCGCCCACCCATTGCACCTCACTGCCAGTTTGTGCCCGTGTCACCAGTAGACCAAGTGGAATGTCACCCAAGTGACTGTCTCTGTGCCGCTACTAACCTGCAATAGACTACAACCCCAGTTGGCCAAAGGACGTAGTATTCTACTACAACTGGTTTTCTGGCCTAGAAGCCTACAAGAACAGCTATTTTGTATGTTAAGGAAAATATTTTACGGTCTAGGACTTCTACCATCGGACTACTAGTCGACACAACTAACTCGAGAGCAACACCGACTGTATGGACAACCGTCAATCTACCCCTAGACATAAAGACCAACAAGGAACCCCAGGTGCGCCCGCGCCTCCCAAAGACGTTTTAACCCCATTGCCAGCCCAGGCCGGCAAAATTTATGAACACAGGAGTACCTGCAGCCGCTACAGTGGACGCATCATAAACCCTGTAGACAATCCCGAAAGGATAACCTGAGATTCGCCATTGGTCACTCGGCTCTGCGCGGGAATGAAACGGCCAAATCATCTGCAATGCCCTAGGAATGATGCAGAACAGCCTCAAGAATTAGCTGCCACCGCATCCACCCCCCGTATGGTGGAAGATGTTGCCACTCTCCTATGGCCTCAACTCCGCTCTTGTTGCGAGAACAACAATTCCTCAGGGACCAACTGGAAAGAGCATTACGAGAGCGCCTCTACTCTCTGACAGACCAATTGATTCCTCAGGTTTTCCAGTCAGGCGTCCTCGTAGAGTCTATTGCCACGACCATTCAAAAAGAAGTCACCAGCCACGCAGGCACACTTCGCAACCTTCGGGCTGTTTCACAAAGTTTACCGTTGGACGGCTATCGGTCAGCTCACACGAAACCTTAGGGTGCGGCTATAGTTGTATCTCTTCTCCTAGGTGCATCACAAGAAGGCCCATTGGGTTATATACTGCCAGGATAAGAGAGATATCTGAGACAAAGAGGCCGGGCGGCAGATGAGGCTAGTGGAGGGCACGGCGTTCGATACGCCGACGAGTACCTCGAGGACGATGAAGAGTTTACCCCAAAGGACTTCGTAAATACCGAGACCCTACGAAGAAAAAGACCTAACCGAAGGCAGAAGTCAAGGACGAACAATCGGAAGAGGCACCACTTGGAATCGAATGATGACCGTTCGAACTCGTCAGAGTCTTTCGAAACCGATACGGATGAAGCGGATATATGGTGCCTAAAACCACTGGTCACGACTTATGAACTTTTCCGGAAGGTCTTAGACGTGAATACGTACGCTTTATTGATCGCTCCACGCAATACACCTCTTGGGTCGCCAAAACGATAGCCTGGTTGGTGAGGAGAATGCAACTGACCGTCCCAGACAAGTTCTCTGGAAAGGAAATCATCACAATCTTTAAGTTTCGGAACTCGTTCCAGGTGGCCTGTGGTCAAAATGGATTCCATGACAGAGCTGCACTTTATGGTTTCCAATTTTTCCTAAGTGAACAAGCGAAAGATCAAGTGGTCCCCAAGATCTCCGGCTCGGCTAACCCCATCGATGCCCGAGATTCGGAGCTCCTGTTGACGTACCCAGAGGTTGTCCGTTACTTGTTGGGAACGTATACAACTGACGACCACCTAGTGGATGCCTACTGGAAGGTAGTTGGTTACCACCGTTCCAACATGTCCAAGAGGGATTACGCCAACCACCTCTAGACTAGAGCCCACAGACGGAGGAATATATGCTCTCAAGATCGACTTAAGGGATATTTTATCGCGAGGTTACTCCCAGCAATACGTACTAATGTCCAAAACTATCACACTGCCCACCCGCAGGTAACACTGCATCAATTGGTGTCATGCGCCGAGGGATACGGCAAGACCTATAGGAATTATCGTTGGCCGGGTGGTGCACATACCAGGGGTGGCGCAAGGCCCTTAGCTGGACGAGGGAAGGCCCACATGGTAGGGTCCTCTTCAGAATCAGACTCTGCTTTTGGACATTCAGACAGCAGAGATATCTTCGCTGTGAGGTTCTCCTCAGCTCCTTCTGGAGGGCCATCGGCCTTTTCGTCAGAGACGACAACCACATTTGCCCTGGTGACGCCCGTATACTCCTTAGTTGCCCCCGGAAAGGGCGTGACTACGGAGTCCAGTCAGGCCTGTTATACTTGCATTTTTATGGCCTGCCCATGTGATTGCATTAAGTGTATACCTGAAGACATCCGCAAGGGAATTATGACACGTACGGAGGAGAAATATCAGGTGCGCCGAGTTGAGGGTTATTTCGATAGGATGTGTTCTCCGAGAATGACTGGAACGCCCAGGAGCTCCAAGTACGTGACCCTGCTGACTAAAATGGTGAAGGTACCTCAGATATACATGGTCGAAGACCCAAGGGATACCGTTGAGCTCCTGGACGGACAAGGCGATCCTGCAGCGCTGACGTGACAGGAAAACAACCAGAGGGAAGCATAGAGGCGTTTTGTTCCTCTCAAACCTGCCACCTCAACTCACTCGACTCGCACACCGCAGGGGAGAAGGAAAGAAAGGAACCAAAGGACGACAGGACTACTGTCTCCAGTCGAGTGTACGCTGTGGACCAATGGAAGGATATAGAGGACGCTGTCTCTGCCTCAGAAAGGACAAATATAAACTACACGGAACTTTGATATTGCACCCGAATACCACAAGGACATTTACGGCCGTATTGGACACGGGTGCAGGCCCCAACTTGGTGCACACAAACTTCTTGCCATTGGGATGGGAACGGATGATACAGGACCAAAAATCACCAAAGCTAACAGACGCATCCCGTCAGCAATGGTCATTAGTGGAGTAATACCACTGTATGTCTAATTCGGCTACCTGAAGATCAAGACCTGGTTTCTTGTATGTCCGAATCTGGGGGCGGAAGGGCTCCTAGGGACAAGCTTCGTTGACAGATATGTAAAATCAATCTATCATGGCCAAAAAAGGGTAGCTTTCCATCGGAGGCCACCTTTGGCAAATCGTTGGCTCACGCCCTGGACCCAAGGCTGCCCCAGCCAAAGCCAAATTTCCCACAAGAACCGGTTTCATCAAGGTCAGACTGGCCAAGGCGATAGTCATACCGCCTATGACCCAGGTGGCCACTGCAGCAGTATGCGAATTTGTAGGGCTTTTTGTTCTGCAAAACCATCACAAGTTGGTAATGAAAAACCTATATTTCATGGCCAATAGAGTCATGAATGTGGTGCCAGATCGGCCATTTCCAGTCACCATGAGCAACTTCCGTGGCAAGCCTACGAGTGTCTCTAAGGGCGTAGTGGTGGGAATATCTATGCCCGCCCCTATGGAGATTGTGGAGATCGTCCCAGAGAAGTTGCTGCCCATTTGTGACCTCCAGGCCAGTTGGCAAAATGACGGCAAACTTGGCATGTACTTTGAGCCCTACAGGGCAAAAGTCATTGACCTCCTCAAGGACTTCGCTGGCATGTCGAGTTGGAGATTGGCGGAGATTGGGGGAGATTGATGCCACAAAGCATCGAATCAACCTTAAACACGAGGCTACGTCCAGATATCAGCAACCGTACCGGACAGGTCTAAAAAGGACTCGAAGTAGTAGCTAGGGAAGTGGAAAAAAATGTAGTCCGCAGAGGTGATCCAACGTTCTCCATCCAAAGAAGCCGAATGGGCAAGCATTTTGGTCCTTGTTGCGAAGAATGACGAGACCGTACGGTTTTGTGTTGATTACCGCAAACTAAATGCGATGACCAAGAGGGATACTAACCCTATCCTCCATATGGACGATTGACAACTTTCACTCGGAGACGCGCACATTTTCACCACCTTGGATGCCAACTGTGGCTATTGGCAAGTACCTATGGACGACAAAGCTAAGTAACTGACTACTTTCAATACACATGAGGTACTGTTCCGGTTTACGCGGATGCTCTTTGGTCTCATGAATGCACCAGCAACTTTCCAACGGGCCATGCATATCGTTTTACCCAGGGTCAAATGGATGTTCGCTTTGGTCTACTTAGGTGATGTCATCATATTTTCCAGGCCCATTCGGGAACATTTCACCCATGTGAAGTCAGTCTTTAGGTTACTCCAACAGGCGGTCGTCACGTTGAGACTGAAGAAGTGTTACTTCTTTCAGACATCCGTGGACTACCTTGGACATGTGGTCCTGCCGGAAAAACCAAGTGGCCAAGACCACAATTAATGCTATACGTGAAGCCCGGCTACTGAGAAATCATACGAAATTGCGCTCCTTCTTTGGCCTGTGTTATGTTCACCGTACGTTTGTCTCTGGGTTTGCAAACATAGCAGTCCCCCTTAATGAGATGCTGAAAAAAGGAACCCCATCCGAGTTTTATGACCTAGTGGACGAGCAATATAATGCCTACCAAAACCTCAAGGAACATTTGGTTGATCCGCCGGTCTTGGCGTTACCCAGGGCCAATAAGCCGTATATATTGGATATGGATGCATTTACGACCCAGATGGGCTGCACGTTTTTTCCCAGAGCAGGATTGCCTTAAGGACAGCCGCCCAGTGTGTTACTGGAGTAGATCCCTGACCAAGGCCGAAAAGACCTACAGCACAACGGAAAAGGAGTTTCTGGGCATTGTGTGGTAAGTGCTACACCTTCGGCTATTCTTGAAAGGAACTCGCCTTACCATTAGGACCGATCACAACTCTCTCCACTGGCTACTGAACATGACACACGCGTCGTCCCGCCCGGCCCTATGGAGACTACGCTTGGCCGAATTTGATTACGAAGTGACCTTCAGGACTCGATTGAAACATCAAGCCGCAGATGCGTTCTCATGCATTTTGACCTATAGTACAGACCAAAGCCCACTAGGCGAAGAGATTTCCACGATTTGGGACGTACCACAAGACATAGAATACGATGACGAAGGAATCATTCTGATGGAGATGAGGTCGACCCAGTAGACAGACAGACACGGTGCAGTGACCTTTGCACCGTGGAATGGAAAGAAGCACCATTGGATGTCCATCAGGCCCAGTCGGAAAGCTCGGATCTAGCGACGATACCCCTCTAGGAATTCGTTTACGCCCAGGAACAGGACGACTACTGCGTCCACGTAGGACAGAAAGTAGAGGCTACTTGGGTCACTGTCTGACTATGACCGCCAAGGCATATTATGGTACAGATCACAATTGGACGGGAACATACAAAGGGTGATGCCCAAGGCCTTGCGCGTCTCCTATACCTCGCTCACTACCCGAACCTAGCTGGCCATCTTGGAGGTATGAAGATGTACCAGACCTTCAGGAAATATTTCTACTGGCCCCTTATGGCCAATTGTGTAAAGAAAACGGAAAGGACTTGTGCAGCATGTGCGAACATCCGAGGCACGAACGCGTTACACAAAGAGAAGCTGAAGCTATCTCCAGCGGCTGGGCCTTTGAAGTTCATCGCGATGAAAATTTTAGAGCAATTTCCGATATCGGTCGATGGTATCCGGTGCATCTTGGTGATTACCGATCGGTTTACTAAGTTAACCCGGACAATTACGCTTAGATACGCAAACGCGAAGGGCCTCGCCATGGCTTTTCTCGTCCATTGGATATACGCTTATGCACTACCGATTTACTTCTCTACGGACAATGGCTCTCAGTTTATCTCTAAGGTCTTCGAGCACGTGTGCTAGGCTTCAGGTCTGAAGCATCTCTTTACCAGCGCGTATCACCCTCAAACCAATGGAAAAGCCGAAAAGTCCAACAGAACCCTGGCCAAGAGGTGGTTTATTACGTTTCCGAGAACCAATTGGACTGGAATGACAATGTTCCGGCTTTGTTTTATGCATATAATACTCAAGTGCATAAATCTACTGGTACTACTCCCTTCGACCTCACCCTCGTACGTGCCCCGACGACGTACATGGTTGACCTGCAGAACATCGCCAAGCCTCAAGACATAACGACAGAAATGACCCCCACTAAGGCCAAGTGGTATTCGCTTAAGCGACTTGATGCCATCCTTAGGGCAGCGAAAACCGCACTGGACAAAGCGCAGGAACGTTGTGAGGCCGACTTTGATAGATCCGTCTGCTTTACGCTACAGATGGCCATAGAAGATTATGTCCATTTGGACAGATCACAGAAGGAAAAACAAGAATCCGAGCACATCACCAACAAACTGTTACCTAAGTCCACTGGGCCGTTCAAGGTTCTCAAGTCCCGAGGACACACGGTTACTATTGATAGCGAGGGCATCCAAGACACCGTCACCATTGAACAAACCTCCTTGACCCCTTGAACACGTTCCAGAGGCGCTTGGGACTCGCACGATCAGCCAAACCGAGCCCACTACTGCCAAAGAACACCTGGTGACTAACCCCATGGTTCGTGGGGACCCGCGCGTTTCGGCAGATCCAGAAGCTCCTTCCCCAGATGGCTACGGCTCTCTGGCCGACATGCTACTTCTCGAGGAAATATCTGACCCCCTGGATTTCGCCCCCAACGCTACTTTTTTGGAGACCAACAGATACGGTCCTCTAGACGAAATGAATTTACCAGAAAACGCCGGACTAGACCACCAAAGAGACTACGTAATTGATCGCATCGTCTCTGCTGAGTTGAACGATGAAAGAGATGTGCACTCCAAAGACCAGCGGTGTGGCTACGAGCCTAAGGATGATACCTGTCTCCCACGGTCAGCCATCTCCAACCATTTTCTAGCCCGCTATTGGTCCAAAACAGGCCACAAGGTGCGTGACCTTCAGAACGGGGGTATCCCTGGCCACAAATTTGTTTTAACGCGTGCTTCATCCGCCTCCAGCCAATAAGAGCGAAGTCTCTGAACCGCCTCCCGCGTGACCCCATTCATGGGCCCAGAGTGCGTTCCTCCCGAGGTTTACCGCGATAATGTCCGTCTTGGGCTCCATATGCCTCTGCCGTCCGTGAGCAATTGAAGCCAAAAACCAAGTGAATCAGGAGCAGACAGGTAACTGACAGGAAACACGCAACGAAATCTTGGGGACGTGTTTTGGAGCCTACCTGTGGGCATGCCAGTTCTGACGGGAAGACCGGAGATACGAGCGAGATCCCAAGCGTATGGAGGCCTGACATGGGCCACAGGTGAACATTAGATTTCACTAAAAGCTTCTAGCCAGAGAGAAGACTACTAGGATGACGCTGCTGGTTGAAGGGACCCTGTGCAGGTACGCGTACGAGCTAGACTCCGTGCCCAATTGGACGAGGCACCACCCAAGGACTCTGAGTCCGAAAGTTTTAGGCCGAAATGGTTGACCAGTTCCGTCGCGACGCGCTCGGATATCATCTTAACGTTCTCCTCCAAGATGGTCGTTAAAGCGTCCCTGAACTCTTGGTTACGCTGAACCAGCGAATAGTACCGTGTGGCACGGAAAGCGTAGGGATGGGTAGCACGGAGAGCTTCCACTATACCAGTGGTTTCAAGGATACCAACAGACGTGCAGACCTTCTTCAAGGCATCAGATGCCATGGTAATGGCCTCAGGGATGACCGGCGCAGGAGGAGGAGGAGCAGCCAAAGGAGTGGACACTGTCAGGGACGAAGAGGGGTGCGGAACCAGTAGGGCTATGGACACCTCTGGGGCCTCGGCTACGTCTACTTTGCTCACTGGCGCAACAGATGGCTCAACTGACGGGCCTGGTACCGGAATCGCTGCCTGCTATCGGACCGAAGGGTGAACACAATCTTCGTGGAATCCAATGGCCTGAGGGTAGTAGTCCAGTACGGAATGGCGTGGCACGTTGAAGAGGACAGCCAATAATGGTTGGGCCTGGTAGATGTTCCTGTCTTCATCGCCTAGGCGGTGTTGCGGAATTGGGGAAAAGGCGTCCGTACCATAATTGTACCAAAGGATACCAGGGGTCTGCGGCCAGTCCACTTTAATGACGTAGTCGAAAAAGGCCTTGCTTCTTCCACCCCGTACTCCATATCCCTGACGATGCTCTGGAACTCCAACTCCCGGAAGAGCCGCATCAAGGGCCGGGGTAGTGGCACAAGTTGACCTTCAGAACTGGGAAGCACCCGCTCATTCCAGATGCGGTAATCATTCTCACGGACGTTATCTTGGAAGGCATGGCGAGTGGTATCCAGAAAGGCCATGACAAAGGACACGAGCCCCCTCGGCGAAAAGCACCTGCCAGGTTAACCAGAGGAAACGTGTGGTGAAGTCGCTCTATAGCTGGTAAGTGTGGTAGGCCACGAAGGACGGAGTAGGGACCATAAGGAGGTTCGGAACCTGCCACATTGTGGCCTCAGGACCCGCGCTAGGCGGAAGCAATGGGACATATAGGGAAGACCTGCGGGACGAAGGCCTGTCATGAAACTCCACCTGGTGCCAGCAGAAGACGTACCTCAGGTTGGTGTGGATGCCTCCATCGGGTTCGATCATATCATTCCAATAGGTCTGGTTGAATAGGCACTACAAGTGGTCGTACGGGGGCTTGAAGCAGACCAATCCGAGAAGGTTATGAATCGGCAGAGGAAAGGGGGTCCTAGGGTCGCCTTGCATAGAATTCAAGTTCTCCAGGAGCTTGTTTAACTGCCATTGGTAGTCCGTCTCCTCGCCAAAACGGGGGAAAGTGCATGTATGTCAGAACTAGAGCGTGGCAACACGCGACCAAACGGATATCAGAAGGAACTTGGAGCCAGCGGTTCTACCAAAAATCTTCCTGGGACTTCTTCTTGTCGCGGCCGTAGTTGGGAATTTCGGCCAACCGACGGGCGTCCAGATATTGGTCAGCGTATCGCACGAACTCAGTGACCGAACTCGATAGGTCAGTACTCCTTACGGCCATGGGATTATGGCCTAAACTGTGGTCGTATTTGTCACCGAGATGCTCATAAGCGCTGCCTGGGACCAAAGCCATGTTGGCCGAAGTTACGGTCATGGCCGTCGGGAGAATATGGCCGAAGCCGTCATAGTGCAACAGGTAGCTATAAGACGCCTTATATGCTTCCGAGGACATGCATGATTTAGATGCTATCGATAACTCGGCACAGCGCACACGACACCAGAGGAAACCAATGGTGTGAAACCTGAAAGGCCAGGGACGCGCAACTAGATCTACCAAAGGGGAGAGAAAAGTGGACGCACTGGGACAATACGGGGAGAGGCAAGCGACCAAAAGGACGAAGCGACTAGGAGGGAAGTGTAAATGCCCGCGCACGGGGTAGGAGGACTGCAGAAGCATGTGGAGCGCCGAGAGGTCGACGTTCTCCGAAAGGCGAGGTACTCCTGCTAAAGATAAATGGTATAATAGCGGCCACGTGCGAGTTACTGGAAAAGCGACCAAATGGGCGCAAAGTGATGACGTTGCCATAGACCCTATGAGAGGGGTGAGTGCCATTTTTTGAACCAAACGATGGATGCCTGAAAAAGGAATGAGTACACAAGCACAGCAAACCAATCGAGGGGAAGCCCTCGAACGGGGAAGGAGTGGTACTTCCAATGGACAAGAAGCGACCGACGGAACGTCTGATCTTAAGGAGAGAGAGCGGTAGGAGAATAACCATTGGGCAAGTGAGGTAATGTGTAGGAACCAGGTCCTGAGCTGATAAAGGTCAGATCATTGCTAGTTCGTCTGCTCCATGTGGCCAAGCCGGGTGCCGGTGAAGGAGATACCAGGAGACCTGCCGAATGCCAAGGTACGGTGATCTCCGGTTTATTTCTGTAGTAGTTTTAATCATTTTTTAGAGTAGTTGCCGGAGGTCAGAGCGCCGCGTAGACCATATAGGTTACCCGAGTGCCACCAACCTCCGAAGAGTAAAGAAAACCACCATCGCAGTTTTCTTAATATCGTATGCAGCTATTAGACGCCAAAGGCCTCTAAGCCATCGCTACCATTCTCCCGGCCTGTATGGGATTGGGATAGCGCCCGCCATTGCCTTTCGTTGCCATTTGGTGCCCGAATCACCAGTCGACCCAATGAAATGTCATCACAGTGACTGGTTCTCTGCCACTACGACCCCTCAGTAGACTACAACTCCAGTTGGCCATACGACGTAGTATTTTACTACAGTACACCTTCTCCAATCTCCGCAGTTCAATGAATATATCACCATCTCGCACTTTGCCAATAGCTTTCTTAGCAAGAGATGTCATCTTGACAAACCATTGAGTACAAACAAGTCGTTCGACAATTTCTCCACCTCTGTAACTTTTTGACACTTGGTTGAAATGGTTCTCTATTTTAATGACATGACCTTCCTTATCCATTGCATCCCACAGTTTCCCTTGTGCTTCAAACCTATCCAAACCGGCCATACTCCCTTCATTAGAGGTCAAAATAAAATCATTGTTCAATATGTTGATTATTGATAGGTTGTGCATCTTTCCCAGTTCATAGTCATTTTTGATCATGACCAGGTGTAATCTCTAGTGCACCGGTACCAGAACTCAGCAATAACTGGGACATGTCATCCGGTAACTGGAACACACAAAGTTTTCCCAACGTACTATATGTACCTCCAATCACACAGATGAAGACGGGGAGCAGTATCACCGAGGATGATCTCGGACGAGTTGTTGCAACCGGGATGAGTCCACTTCCATCGCTAAGGGGATAAGGAAAGCGGTAATGTTCTCCATTTTCTTTGGAGAACTGAACTGCTAGATCGCTCACTGCAGTGCGCAGGGTTGAACTCCAGTTAACCATGTAGTCACATCTGTAACTCAGTCCCTGATCATGCGGACGTTTAAAAGATTCCGCGACTGGAGCAGATATATGTTCTTCCAGTGTGAATCCAGAACGGCCCCAGTCGGAACTAGCGCCAAGTCGTCGCATGCGGACCCTAATTTAATCACCCTTCTCTTTTTTCCATTTCCACACACGCTTAAAACCGTATTCCGATCTGTTCATCGTGAGTGAATCCCTCTTTGGCTAATTCGATCTCGACAACTACTTGGGCGGCAATTCCGGTATGGTCGATTCCAGGCAGCCACAAAGTAGGCTTTCGGCGTAGACCATGAGAGCGTGTCAAATAATTTCGACGTTAACGAACATGGCATATCCATTATGCAGACCACCTGTTACATTCTTCGGAGGCATACAAATAGTAAACGTTTCTTTGCCGTTTGGAGTGAATGGGTTCAAGAGGCCTGCAGATTCCCATTACTGATACGAAAAACTGCTTAACGCCCTTTGAAGCATAGCGAGGTAGCACTTTGCTCTGTAGCAGTTCCTCTGGTAACGATGCTAGTGGATCGAACGTGGGCGGCAAGTAATTGGATCTGAAAGTGTCGGAAGAGTGCGAGATCGCTGATGCGCATGGTGTATGCTGAGGTCAGGAAGCAGCTCGGTTTCGAAAGCTAAGACGGTGCTCTCAAAAACCTTGTATCTTGAGTGATGATATCTGGTCGCTGCGCAGAACGTGTGGGTCCCATGGTGTGATAAACGCCATATTTGACAGCATTTCCATGCTTCAATATTGCCAAAAGCGTGTAGCTGCGGTCCAGGTTGGGACTGAAGAAACCGTGCCTTCAGAAGATGGCGGTTATTCAGATCTGATGTGTTGCCCAGGAAAAGCAGGGCTGAGATCATGAAAACGAAGGCCAATAGATTCCATTCAGTTCTAGCAGATCTGTATTTCCACCCCATACCACTGCACCGCCAAGTGTCTCTTTCAGTGCCGTAAATTGGAAACCCTATAATCTACCAACTACCGCCTGGGATTCTGTTCACAACACTTTCAAACACATCTCAGCATGTTCTTCTTCGTACAAAGCCCTGCATTCGAAGATGATCCGCACGTTCGTCTCTCAAGTCAGAAACTCCTCTACCACGCTTTGTTGCACGCATAGTATCTCTCTCAGTGTGCAGCCCATCTTGAAAATGCACCACAGAACTTCCATAAACCTGATTGTCTTTTTGCACAGTAATGAATTCGTACGTATTATCGTCAGAGGTATCAATGAGAAAGTTGTGTAACTTACAGGCGACAAAAATGATGAGAGTAGTGTGGTGCAAAGAATAGCCTATAGCAGATCAGGAAGACTCTAAAGCAACAT
The DNA here is from genome assembly GCA_003194525.1 of Gracilariopsis chorda. Classification (NCBI taxonomy): domain Eukaryota; phylum Rhodophyta; class Florideophyceae; order Gracilariales; family Gracilariaceae; genus Gracilariopsis; species Gracilariopsis chorda. Next base: position 107,071 of record NBIV01000153.1, read on the forward strand.
CCAAGAATCCTGAACGCTTGTTCTACGCACACGCTGGTAACTGAATGATAAGCGTCATATGTTTCTTCCCTATGAGTTAAATGTCGACCCGTGTAGTGCGTCAAAAGTCTGGATTTGTTAATATAAAAATCGTTAGGAACGACGACTGCCCAAGAAAGTAGTTCGTCTCCATGTAGCAAATCGTATAGATTTGTATTACTAAAGTCGATGGCGTCATGCGTTTCAACAGAGTGACGCGCAGTCACGAACGAAAACTTATAGTCCACCTGTACGGTTGCCTGCACCCAAAGAGCAAAGAATTTCTTTCGATTGTAGTACTTCATGGGATCTGGAGCGTCTGTAAAAGAATGGAACCTAATTGCAATGCCAATCTCGTCCAATGCCGATAGAACACCACTAGGTGTACTGTTTATTAAGCTTCGAAACATACTTGCCTGGTTCGAACCCTCTTTTTCTGTGCGCGGGAATCTGATCTGTGGGAGTGTTTGGTCAAGAACGATTAAGATTTCCGTTGCATGGTGAACTGTTGAGAAGCTTACCCCGCATGGCAACGATATAACTAAGTATCTTGCTCCTGGTAGATGTCGTAGTGTAAGAAATAACATAACATATGGATTAAGAGAAGCTGCAACTCTAGAACAATTTTTCTGTTTTCGTTGTAGAGATTGTTGCACAGTTGGCAGGAGAAGACTATATTGAGACTTTGTAACTCGGTACAATGTCGTAAAAAAACTGTCAGAAAGGGAGTCTATGTGCGCCTGTGTTTTGGACGGACTTCGGAGAAGCACACAACAAAGTGCACGTTTATCCTGTTCTATCACTTCTGCTCATATTGCACTGTAAATGATATACATAACACACCTCGCTTAAAGGGCTTTTGTTCGTTTCTTTTGCTCGACTAGACGGTTCTGTGGTAAAGACGTTGAAGGAACTGGATGCTGCGCAACGAAAGAGTGATTTCCACCATGTTGTTTCAAAGTCGCGTGCATACTCCTCGAGATGGGATGGCTTTGTCCTCTTAGACTTTTCCTTTGTTTTTTGTAGAGTAAAAATCTGGACCAAAATCAAAGATCCCTTTTCTTAGAGTTAAATAATCATAGATTAAGAAGTCCGTTGAAAGCCCCTTAGAGAATCCCCACCAATTCCCAAACCAGTGAAGAAAAGAAACAAAACGTTGCATATATGTAAGCCGACTGTTTACCGATGTAAAAAAAGATTCTGCTACCTTGCTCGAGAGGCAGACTTCACCACCCGTCAAGTGCCCTGACCGTGCCGCGCCAAAGACGTCCATGCGCGTGATTCGCGTCTGGGCAAAGTGGCACTCTTATCCTCGGAGTCAGAACTACTCGGCTCGTCTCTGGAGCGTACCCACTGATTTTCAAGAGGAAAGAGCTCTACTGCTTATTAGAAAGCAAAGCCGAGTTCAAGCCAACAGCACACAATGGGCTTTTAACGTACTGTGGCAACAGGTATTGCAGTCTAAAACCTAGGCTCTCGCATTAAAGCTGCTCGAGACAAGCAGCGAAGAAGATGAACTACCATCACAGTGGGGCTGGTCAAACACTGGCAAGGCCCAAAACAGAAAACGACATCGAGAGAAAGGTGCAATGACTCTCTTCAAAAACTACTCTGCAGTATCATATGTGTACAGTGAAGAGCAGTTCAAGCGCCGCTTCCATATAGCGTAAGGTCTCTTTGACGTTATACGCTCTGGTCTTTTGCGAGGCCGATTTCTTCTTTGCGCAACGAAAGGATCTTACCGCAAGATGGGGAATGACTTCGTTGCAGAAAGCAACATATGGGTTTTGCTTACTAGCATATGGTCGTAGGGCGGACAGTGTTAATGGATAGTGGCAAATGGGAGAGTCTACAGCAAATAAATGCCTCAAACGCTTTGCGAGTGCAGTTTTCTTTCACTTCTCGGATGAATATCTTAGGTACCCCACTGATTCAGATATAAAGAAAAAACTTAGCAGATCCGAAAACGCCGACTTTCCCGGACTCCTGGGCAGCATCGACTGCTGTAAATGCCTATGGAAAAACTGCCATACCAGAATATATGGATAGTATCAAAGGAAAGAGGGAGAGCCGTGTCTAACACTAGAGGGAAAAGCTGACAGTACACTACGAATATGGCATGCATTCTTTCGGATGCCTGGCAGCTTAAGTGACATCAGTGTTTTAGAGGCCTCTCCTCTCAGTAATGAAATGGCATCGGGAAGATATCCGCCGTCTATAGAGTACGGGCTGGATGGTGTAGAGCGTTCAATTCCATATTGGTTTTTCTGACGGTAACTATCCGAGGTGGCCAATATTTGTGCACACTGTTTCAGAACCTGCGAAGAATAAAGAAAAGCTTCTTGCAAGATTACAAGGAGCAAGACCGAAAGATGTGGAGAGGGCATTCGGAGTATTTGAAGCAAAGTGGCACATTGTGGCACGACTCAGAAAGCTATGGTACAAAAAGAACAATGAAAGACATTATGAAGTGCTGTATTACACTAAAAAATATGATGGTTGAGCACCGGGTTCTGGAGGAAGGTGTGTATAACGCAGCGGCGGCGGATATGTCGACGGTGATTGGAGGAAACGCTCCAGTTCTGTGGCGTACTGGGAGTGGATCGGAACAACTTGCACCACCAGCAGGGTCTCTTGCAGCGTTGTGTGTTGTTTAAATGTTAAATAAAGACCTTCAAGAACGTAACAAGACAAGATCTTTAGTTTTATCACATCTATTGGACGTAAAGTTGTCTGACCTACTGTGTGAGTTGTAAACGTAAAGAAAAACTTCACGCAGTTCTAAAACCACGTGTGCAGGGTTGGAAAAGCATGTTCATCATTGCTTTTATGAGTCTGTAGTTGGACATTCACATCTTCAGTACTCCTTTCAAAAGCATTATCTCCTTCCTGTGTGTCACCGTGTCGTGCTCTCTTTGGTTCGCTTTTAACGCCTTCCAACGCATGCTTCCGCATAATATTGAAGTATCCAATAGATTGGTTTGTGTCGCACTCCGAAGGAGCATTCGTGATAAGCATGATCTAGCAATGCCTTTTCAAAACCTGGTTTCGTTTCTTTTTTGTCTCAATCTGAAGTGCACGCCCGTTCTCGGGTGGGCTGCGCTGGGACTTGTGTTTTTCCGGATTACCGGGTTTGAGTCACCTATGAGTAAGTGCAACGGCTACCGTCGGTGGTAGCCCGCGCTACACGTTTGTGTCGCAGCAGGGGCCGGTGGATGGATAGGATGCGCAGTGCACAGTAGAAGAATGGCAAGGATAGCAGAGCCTTTATTTATTTATTATAGTAATTGCTTACAGTGCTTAAGGGCGCCGGCGTCGCCGCCGCCCCAAGTAAACGGCTAACCGAGTCCCAGCTCTGAGCCTTTCGCATACGACAGTATTCTTTACTGCGCGATGGATTCCCCGTACCCTACTGAAGCTCATCTGACTCGTTCGACAGGAGCATCCACCTTTGGGAAAGTTGCTACCAGTTGTTACTGTGCTCGTTCTTGTATAAGGTTCCTTTCCCGGCTTTGCCGCACCGATCGCCATAGTTCGCACCCCTTTTCTCAGTCCCTTATTTTCACCCCACTGAGTGGTACATGCACCACTAACGTGAATGGCACGAGCCTTACGGTCCGTGCTTCCCTTTTCCTTCCTACAAGGATAGGTACACAATATACACTCCACGAAATTCAAATAAGTCCAGTAAACCAGCGGCCTAGCTCACAAAGAGCAAGGAAGGTCCAAGTCGAAGCACTAGCTCATAGACGGTGGAATGGAGTAGCATTCAAAGTGGTAGTACCGAAGTAACAAAAATACAACTCAAGCAACAACAACTTATGGCTTTAAAATGTGAAATTTACAATAAACCCACGAACTTCAATAAGTCCAAAAAACAATTTTTAGCCAAAACATTACATTCAATAGCCTGGTGGCCCACCATTTCCGTCCAGCACGCACAGTAGACGGTTGTTGATAGAACGGTAAAGCCTCCTTATAAAATCTTCTTCGATATTATTTCAAACTGATTCAATCTTTGCATCAAGCTCTTCTACAGTTTCAAAGTGTTTGAAACCCTGGTAGACATCTCGAACCATAGTACCACAGACATTTTCGATTAAATTTAGGTCGGGACTATGAGCAGGCCACTGTAGAAAATGCACTTTCTTGCTTGTGTTCCACTCCTTGGTGACCTCAGAACGATGGATAGAAGACCCATCATGAATCAAAGTCCACTTATCTCCCATTGTTTCCGCAGCAGACGGTTAAAGGTTCTCATCAAGTAATTTCACATAGTCTTTAGAGTTTTTTAACATTAAGTTCCACTACATTTAAAGCACCGTAGTAATAAATTGGTTCCCAAACCATTACGATCCTCCTCCCATGGTGCGGTTAAAAAACCATCTTTGTGTAGTACGTAAATCATCCCAGCACATGCAACTGCCATTAGGTCCATCCAGAGTAAACTTTTTTTCATCCGTGAATATAATATTTTTCCAGTCAATAGCTTCTGATGAAAGGTACTTTCTGGCAAATTCCATTCGTCGAATTTCGTGTGAAGCCTTCATGTGAACCCTTCATCATTTCTTAGTACCTGAGGTGAGGGAAATTGTGAAATATCTGCTGAGCACGACGGGTTGTGACGGGTAGTTGCACATCACGACGTATGTCATTGGCACTAAACTTACCAGCCAGAGCTTTGCGAATGATTCGGCGCTTCGTTTTTTCGTAGGCTTACGGTTGTTAGCTCTTGAATACTTACGTTTGCATTGTTTGGAGTTCTTCAGAACGTTTTGAACAGCTCCCCTGGACCAACTGATAGCATCAGCAATTTCTCGCTCGCTGCGTTGTTCATGTCGTAAGGCTAGGATGATGCGTTCTTCTCTGTCACTTAGCGCTTTACCGCGAGGCATTATTTGCAACATTGTTTTGGACATTGTTCTTCAAAAACTGTTTAGCATGGCTTTGTTGTTGTGGTAGACGTTTTGTCCTTCAGATATGACAACAAAAGGTGCCAAAACACAGTAACGACCTTTTCGGATTTATTGAAGTTCGTGGATCTATTTCATATTTCACATACAAAAGTGTGTACAAGTGTGTTCTATAGTTTAGACTGCAGGCTTTATCGGTTCCGTAAACTACATCAGTCTCTTCTTCTTCTTTACTTTGGGTTCAATATGTCTGATTACGGCATACTGATAGAGGTTTTTTCTTTTTATGAGAAGAACCTCTCTCTCCTAAGAAAGGCTAACAAATTCTGTGGCCACTGGCGGAATATCTCCGCCAGAGTCTTACCTTTTCTCTCTACGGTGGCAGGAAGCTCGCGTCTCCTAGAATCTGTCCGCTGAGGACAACGAAGCACATAGTGTTCAGCGCTGTTGATAACGTGCGTGTTACAGTCACATTGTGACGGTTTCCTTTCTATGGGGCTTGCGACAGAGTGAAGCTTCGACGTGTGTCCTACATAGATCTGAGACAGCGTGACTTCTGCTTTCCATGGCGATATGATGTTTTGTAGTTCTTCTGGGACATCATTGATCATAGGCTTGGCTCTAGAGGGAGCCATTATTCGTGTCTTGGCGTTTTCAAAGTAGACCGGTACTCTGAGTTGATCTTTCAAAGGAGTGCTCAAACCTTGCTTTGCAAGGCTATGCACCCGTTCATAATGCGCAAAGCCGCAGTGACCGGGTATACACACGATATCAACGAAACATCCTCTTTTGTCGGTGATGGAACTTAGTATTCGTGAAACAGTTTGTAACGAAGAGGGTTGCTGTCAAAGCGAGCTATGCAATCTTTCTGCCTTACTCTTGGAGTCCGTTGCCAATCTGATTTGTCCTTTCCATCCTTCTTCAAATCTTCGCAAATCTTTTTCAAGCGCGTGTTTTGGAGTGGTGACTGCTGTGAACGAGGACACTTCCACTCCAGCCGGGAGTGTGGCATGTTCTTGTTCAGGAATGTTCTCTTTCCACGAGATAGTGTAAGATGAAGCTCCTAACTTCTTTAGAGAAAGGAGATGGTATCCCAATTTATGCCCGTCTGCATCTAGTACGATCTGGGAATTCAGATAGGAGTAGGCCACGACAAATTCATCATCATAGTATAACACCATGTCTGGCACTCGGCGATGCCGTTCATAAAACTGGCGGAACTGAAGGTGTGCTGTCATAGATCTGACAAACGTCCTAGCGCTGCCCGTAAACCATCCATCCGTCTACCGCAATTCGAGATTCCCTGTTCTCTGGTTGTGCTGATGGCTCTCCTACCGAGCCATCGCTCCATATTTCGCATTTTGCTAGCTGTAGTGCACCCAGCAGTGCTTGTGCTGCTTCCTGTTGGACTGCCTTGTTATCTTCTTTAGAACACGGAATACAATTGAACTCCACATTCTGTATTATGGCGGGTCCTGGCTAGATTTAAAGCCAGGCGCGCGGCAGATGAAGAAGGCCGAGCTCTGCCAGTTTCTTCTCTGCTTCTCTTTCAACGTAGACCTCTTTTCCTGATTTGCGTATTGGAGAGTGTTAATATTGATTGTTGTACCGGTATATCCTCGGGAAGCCACATGATCTTTTCATATAGTGCTGCGGCTTTGAGAGCAGCTATCTTTGGGAGTGAGGTGACTTTGGTCAGTTCCCGACGTTGCTCGACTGGTGTGGATTTAACACACCCTGTTTGGATTCTCAATCCTACATTACGGGCTCTTTCGAGGTTCCGTATGTCTGTGTCGTAAGCATTCGGAATTTCCACTCCGGCACAATATGTGGCTATGGGCTCGATGAACCCTTGCCTAAATGTGTGCATCGTTTGTGAATTTGCGCCCCAACTTGTTCTTGTTAGTCTCCTCAAAATCATACATTTACTCAAATACTTGCTTCTCACCTTCTTCAGGTGTTCCTTACCGTTCAACTGACTGTCCAGCTGCATTCCAAGAAATCGAACGCTGTTGGACGGAGTAACCAAAGTCCTGTTCACTGAAACCGTAAGTTGCTCGATGTTGCTTTTCCAGTTTTTGTATGTGAAGGGGACTAGAACGGTTTTTGCTGCATTCATCTTGATCTTATTGTGTGCAAAATAAGTTTCCAGTTTTTGTACTGCCCCCTGTGGTGCTGTCTGACAGCGTGTGAGGGTGTTTGCGGTTACCCATATTGCGATGTCGTCCGCGAACATACTAATCCTTATTTACCGATTTCCTTCGCACACTGCTTTGTCCACGTCTGCGTTCTATGCGAACAATAGCGAATGGGATATTGTACCCTTTGTGGTAGGCCTTGCGGCACGACTCGTTCCGAGCTTGGTGCTGTGCTCCACCAGCACAGTCACCTCCTGTCCATGATGAATGCCCGTATCCATCTCTATAGGACCGTTGGACATTGCATGTTTCCCAGTTTCAGCATGAGGTCGTGATGTGGGACACGGTCGTACGCAGCTGAGAAGTCGCAGAGTATAGCCATGCTTTGTCTCCTCTTATTCCATCAGCGTGTCACTCCTTCACATAAGGCCTCTATCTGATTCTCATTTGACCTGTGCACACGAAATACTGCTTGGCTGTGCGGCAAGAGTGGCTGCTGCCTTAGCTGTGGTGCAATGTGCCCTCAGGACGAGGGGATCAAACTGTTTTTCATAACGGGATGTCGGTATCCCCGGGATGGATAGGTTGTATATGAGTATCCGTCACCTGACGACCCCATTAAGGGGTACCTCTGTAAAGAGGGTAATAATAGTACACGTGGGACGTGATGCGCCTGACTAGCGGGGTGCTCCGTGCGCACGGACCAAGTAGCACACATGGGTGTTCTGCCCGGCTGTGCTGGAATACTTAGTGTATTTTACTGAATGTTTTCAGCTATGGAATTTAAGGGAGCGGCGGCCGCCGCTCCTCCCCAAAGTAAAACCCCAACAAGGGACTTGGCTCGAACTTCACGGTCGGTGTACGGGTACAATTCCACTCTCGGAGAGTCCCCTCACCACTTCCGGTGTAGTTATACCCCTCGTCTCACCGAGGAGTGACCACCCATTAGTAACGGTACTTGTTTCTTTATTTGTTTCATTATTTGGTTTACTTACCCGTGTTACGGCTCATTCTACGCCGCCCTGTATCCAGGTTTACCCCGAAGTCTCGGGATCATTTATTGTTGTCACGAGTCAGTGCTCCGCAGTGCGGCTCGTCGTTGTCCGCCCATTCTGGTCCCTGGAGATAGCCGTGACCTGGCGCATCCGGATCCCCGGTTCTAAGCCATCCTACACACCTCCGTCTATAAGGCAGGACGTAGTCGCCCAGAGTAATGCCCGGCACGCGCCGACTACTGGGAGGGCTCTACGGCTGAGTTACCTCGTACAGGGGAGCAAGGCTGAACAAAGTGAGATGTTCCGTCAGCGGTAGCGAGTTTACTCCGTTAACTCACGGTTTGGCACCACATTAGCTTTCCAACGTCCAGTACATGTTGAAGTAATGCTATCTCGATACGGTCTAAGCCCGGTGTTTTCTTCGCATTCGTCTCTGCTAAAGCAACCTGCAAGTGCTGTGTCTTGAAGGTAATCGAACTCTCGTTCTGTGCCTGTCGATGATCCGACTCGAGAAGTGTCCCATCCCGGTTTCTAATTTCCGTTCCATTGCCTTCGGAATTTCCTTTCCTTAGAAGAATTCGACGGTTAAGTTCAAGAATAATTACCTTCGTCGGTGATTTATGTGAACTCGTATTTTACAGTTGTTTTTAAGTTGTTAGCCTCCGTAGGAGAACCGATCGCGAACTCATTTCGCTTCTCTGCGACAGGATCGTAGCAACGTCAGGCACACCGCGTGAAGGTGAGTCTCATGTGCCTACACCAGTCTCTGTATGTTACCGCACTAATCCCTCCTCCACTGGCCTTGCTCTTCATGAGCAAGGCAGGCGGGTTGGTGGATTTATTTAAGTTTTGGTGAGTGTACAACTCAACCGAACGCACCAAAGTTTCATCCCCCCGTGCTTGTAACTACCCAAGAAAACTCCCACGCTAAAGGACCGTAGAACGCTACCCGTCTCTATCACGCTTAATGTTTGCAACGCTCAAACATCTATGAGTTTCGAACACCGCTGCATTCTTTCAGAAGAGCAACTAACACTCGTCTTGGAGCTTGTATGGAGCGTCTTGCTCTCCCAAAAACTTGCCGCGCTTGGTTCTTGAGCGTATTTCTCTGGAGTGCAATCCGTTCTTTCGCCGTGAGTTTCACGTATGGCTACCTGTTTGAACGGAGTACTTTTTGCTGACTTGCTGATTGGATTTCTCCCTCAGTTGGAACCAAATTGCCCGCTCGGCCACCCGCGCACAACTGCCTTAACACGGTTGGGGGTTGTTGTGATCAACAAGAATCCCGTTCCATCACCCGTGAGAAGTGTTACGACGGCAGCATAATCAAGTATGGTAGAGCTGGCAAGCGCTGTAGCAGCGGCAAAAGCACGAGAAATTGGCTTTTTAGGATTGTCCGGATTGGTCAAACGAATAGACTTGGTCGAGTACAACAAGGAAAAGCTGCCTGAGCTTTCAAAAATTTAGGACAACGTCGTCAAAGAATTTGGCCATTTGGTGGAACACAGCGCCTTTCATGGCAAGTGCCCAATTGACACGACGTCGCCGAAGTAAAACTGTGTACCAATCAGAAGCGTAGGCTCAGACATTCATACCCGCCACGATGACCCCTTCTGGGCCGATCTTCTCTCTGCCATTAGCTCCCTCGGATTCGGCCTTTCGCCCTATCGCACTTGTAGGCTCACACATTAAAGCCTTCTCACCCAATAGCCCCCGTCCATGTCATCACTTGTGTCGGTGATGGGGCTACAAGAATGCTCGTCACGTCATGTCACGATAACTGCCGCCAAAGCGTGACCTTGATAAACAAGAATGCTTGGCAACGTCCCGACAACCGCCGTCAAAGCGTGACCTTGATGAGGACGATGGTAGTTCGCTCTGATAAGCATCATCACTGCGACCGGCGACGTTTGATATAGCTCTACTCCCAACACCTTTTGCCATCCCTTCTTCTCTTCTCTTGCAAGTACTTTGATGGCTGCTGTTTTAGGTAAGCTCAATACAGAATGTACAGATAATGCCTCTGATGGTTTTATCGGATTAGATACAGACAAGCAAATATCTAATATATGCCGAGCATTCTATAAGGATCTTGAACGGTACGGAAGAATGAAGTTGACGAATGACGTAGTCATATTTACAATAGTCCAAAATCATGTGTACAACATATTGAAAGCTGAAGAGCGTGAAATAACACCAATATCGTTTGTACACAGTTGTAGGCCGGAAGTCTACCCATACTCTGATCTCATAACTGCGGCAATAATGAACATGAAACCTCTCCCTGGCGTCTGTTTGTGTACTTTTGATACGAGAGCGACTTTATTCTCGTACGCGAAGCGCGTGAAAACCCAGCCACAGCAGGGCCAATCTTTTTTGGACGACCTTAAAAAGGTTTTAACAGTGAACGTGACGGGTGATGCAAAACCGATTGACACTGTCTTTGTTCCCATTAGTCTAGACAGAATTCACTGGGGAGTTCTCATTGTAAGGCGCTTTATTGGCCCACAAATTGCGCTTAGAGAAGAGCCAACAATTTATTTCGGGGACAGTTATGGATGGAAAATCCAGAATATCTCATTAAATTCATCAAAGAGGCATTCGAATATATTGTTCTCGTTACAAAAGTTCTAGCTACAGTTTCGAAACGAAACTGTATGTTAAACGTTTTGGCGTACCGAGAGCAATCTGACGGGTATAGTTGCGGTTGTTATGCTATAGCAAGCGCTACACATATGGCTGCGGATTCTGTTTTTGCCCCAAAGAAGGCAAAGAAAACTGGTATGAGCTACCATCTGTCGGAACTATACAGATGGATGGCAATCAGAGCCCGTGTTCTACAAATCATGATGGCTTTACAATTCTTTAAAACCGATAACGTTCATGAAACGATGGTCTCTAATTACCGCCTGAACCATCGTGAAGACTATTTCAAGTGTCGTGAAGAAGGTAAAACGCGTCTCAAAAAGATGCGTAATCCGGTACTGAAGAGTAATGACATGAGGATTAAGAGCCTTAAGCAGACTCTTGACGCCTTAAAACAAGCCAAAAGTACCACGTCTTTGGAATCGATGGCATCAAGGCATAGTTTGCGGAGTAATAACATTGCCATAGAGCATACTGTAACAATATCAGGGTCGAATGGGGCGGTATGGCTAAAGACGTTGGAAGGTAATGTTGGAAGTGAGGTCCAGATGCCTGATTTGCGTGCTACTTCTTTGAATGATTTCTCTGCTGTCTATGGAGATAATGAAATCTGCGAGGCTGAGGGAGAGAAGCAGACTATTCAGTAAGAGTTGTCGTATAGACAAGCAAAACTGAAGCATCTGAACGCTAACCTGTCCTCCTTTAGTGGACGTATATCAGACAGAAAGGTTCGGTTCTGCGGCAGCATATCGGTCCGACTATATGATATCACAGAACCGAATCTAATGGTATCATCTATTGTTAATGATATCATCGAAGTGGCTGTGGCGAACCATCACGAAAGTCCTCCAGGACAGGGTGGGAATGGAGTCACAGTAGCTAGCAGCAGCCATGACTTGACCTTTACAAGTATCAGTATCGATGGCAGTAAGCATGCTGAGTCATGGATTGTAGATGGCGTCATTGAAGCAGCTATCGCGCTGCACTACTCTGATGCGACGTATCGCCTCGAGCAAAGTGGTAGAGTAATGACGAAAAAAAAGTTTTAGACGACTTCTGTAGGAAGAGTCATGTTCAGGTGCAAATGTTTTATGTGGGGAGGTTCCTGATATTCTGGCTCTTCTGGATTCACTTGCGAGCTCGCGGAGGCACCTGTACTCTCTTCATTACTTCAGGTATGTTCAGTTCTCGAAGAAAGGATCCCAAAGGCTTATTAAGGCACGCTTGAGGTGCTTACGGCACAGCAGGTACGCCAATTCCTACCCATCCAACATGATCATGTATTTGAAGAACATGAAATCGAATTGGACAGTATCTTTGAACATGAACCACTTGCATCACGTCATGCTTCCCATCGATGAAGATGTCCGGAAAAGACGTGACGCGATAAAAGAGGCAATGGGAAAAAGGTTCTCCGAATGGAAGAAGAAGGATCGTCAAAAATCGGAGAGCTTTTGGTATTCTCTATTTCAAAAGTGCTTTCCTGGAGACTACGAAGTATCAAGAGAAGAACGGATATGTAGCGGAATAGTTGAGGGGCATGCTGGCGTTGTAATACAGACTGAAATTTGGCCGGGGTTCTCCACAACTGCTCCCGTCCGGCAACCCACCCATTCTGAACATAATGTGCATACCCAAGTTCCTTTGACAGCAGACCTGGCACCAACCTCGAACACACCACCTGTAGTTAACTCATTAGTTAAGCCCGACATAGCGAGCTTCATGTGCACGCAGGACCAAACAAACATCCCTTGATCTGAAGATATGGACAGGTCAGGTAATGGCTTACGAGGTGAGGTCGGTGATGTGAAAAGTATGAAAGGGATGGACATCATCGACGTCTATAGTACCTCAGTTAACATGTTGTCCAATATGGACTCGGCTCCTTTCGGAAATCAGGATATTATGGACTCGAAGCCTGACTTGCAGTTCAACTCTGTAGAACTGGAGACTGTTAATTGCGCTCTTTCCAACAACAATAAGGACGAGGGTGATATGGAGGGACTTCTTGACGGGGAACTCGGTGGAGATGGCACCTTTGACGAGACTACCAAACTAATTGATAAATTTTTGTTCCTTGATGATGACAAACAAATATCCACTGCTCTCGTCTGTATGTATACTGACGAGGAAAACATTGGCCGTCATTCCTCTGAGAGTATACAAGGTGAGAACGGCAATGAAAGCGGTGTGGACAACGACAAAGGTAACGACAGCATCGAAGCAAAGGGAGGTAATGAAGAGAATTCCGTGGATTATTAATTTAAGGTGACTGTCATCGCTTACTTTGGGAGCCTACCAGTGCATGCGCCGGGTCAGGAAGTGATAAGGGAAGTCAGATTTATTGCTGAATCAATGGGGTACAGCCTGAAGTGCCGGACCTCTATATTTCTAGGGCAGAAGGAAGTGGAACAGAACAGTGGGACGGTTGAAGATAAGCGGGTTGTCAAAAAGTGTATAATTAAGTGTAGAAGGAAAGACGAAAGAGAGAAATGTAGGTTTTCATTGACAATCAAGACCCTGACGCCCGAGGACAGAAATGAAGGGGAGTCATATGTTGGAGATTTTCGGGAGGCTACACATAATTATCCTCCATCGCGATCTGGTGCTGGGATGAGACATCTGCCTCCGAAGATGCGATCGGAAGATATATACATGACAAATAAGCTGCAATTCACTCTCCCAGATACAGTCAAATACCTTCAAGATAAGTATGAAATAACTATAAACCCAAGTTCTATTCGAAAGATGCTTGGATACCACCGTGGAGTAGGTAATCCAAAAGATTTGGAATGTACTAAGCTTGTTAAGGAGCTCGTGGCGTTGCACGAAGAAGACTTCCAGAACAGATACTTTATCTCTCATGATGAGGAAGGAAGAATGATATCGGCTAGTTGGGCTCTTGCTGAATGGATTAACGACTACAAAATCTACGGAACTGTGCCTTGTGTCGGTCGATTGTAAAGCAGTTGCAAATCCTTATGGTCTACCGCTTATAACCATTAATGGAAGTGGTAACGACGGGTGTTTCCTTAAGTTCTTTATGGGATTTATTGGCGGCGAGTCTAAAGCAGATTTCGTACCTGTACTGTTCCAGTTTAAGGCTATGATTCCGATTTCGCCAGCTTTGATATCCATGGACCAGAGCGCAGCCTGTATAGCCGCAACCGAAAAAGTGTTTGACAGTTCTTTTATAGTGCTCGATGAGTCGCATCTTAATAAAAATCAGATTAAGAACGTAGCTGCGTGGTGTTCTCATATTGGGCAGGGCAACTGGTGCGACAACATGTCTAAAGATCTCTTTGATCTTCGCAGATCAAAGATGTTCGCAATTTTCACGGACCGTCGTCACCATTTGATGGACACGTACTTCAAGCCTTTCGCCGATAACCTGCCGGTGTGGTTTACGTATTTGTACGTTCACAGCCGCAGTTACTCGTTGCATGCTTCCGAATCATTGCCATCCCTAAGCAATATCTATTCCAAGGGACAGAATACACGGGTTGCTTTAATGTAGGATACCGCGCTTACGTGTTATCCAAGAAAATCTGCTTCAGCGACATCCCAAAGCAAATGCGAGTAGAGACTCGTTAACGAGCGGAGGATCGCAGGGAGGCCCAATTATGGTCCATGACTCCTCGGAGCTCCAAGTTCCTTTCTATTAGGAACTGTATGTTGTCTCTTCCTCCAGATATTCTGGATGTGCTTATATCATAACATACCATTTATTCACTGATCAAGTTCATGAAGATCAGTATAGAGCAGTCAAAAACTTATGATGTTCAGCGTGCATATATAACCTGTCTCGAAGAGGCCCACTGGCCAGAGCTGCATTTACAGGATGGGGAAAGCGTTGGCGATATCGCGTGCTTCGAGCTCACATGGAACTTCCATTTAATCTGGAAGCTTGAAGCTTCTAAGGCCCCCGCCTCACCAGTAGTCTCACCAGCAACCCCACAGCGAGAAATTCCGAAGGTTTTTTTCCCTCGCAAAGAAATTGAGAGCGACGAAGGCGGGGAGAGCAAGCTAATGGCATGGTGCGATTGTGACAAAACCGAATCCATGGGATTTCCTTTTCGACATATATGTAAAGTGTGCTTTTGCTTATAACGACTACATCTTCCAACAGCCTGTTTTCAATGAGATATTGGATGACCATATTGAAATAGAATCATTCTTCGACAGATATTGGAGTGTCACTTCTGACGTGCAGACTTTCGAAGATGTTCGCAATGCTCGCAAAATGTTTAACGTCATTGAAATGGTTTCTGTGAACAGAGAAATGAAATCAATTTCCACAAGCGGGGCAAAAAACGGCTTCAGATGTCGACCTTGTTTTACACAAGACCACTGAAAACGAAGTGAGAAAGCATGCCAAATCGTCGGATAATCACGCTATATGTAATCAGGTTCATATGTTGTTAGAAGGTATAGGTCCTGTGGCGGTTAAGAACTTTCCGGAGCTCTTGAAAGAGTTGCGACGCCGGTTTAACAGAGGACCCCTGGCCATAAAGAACATGTTACATGAGTTTCATACTGTCCCGGGGCAGTATCCCAAGAAAGAAGAGAGAGTCACCGTTACAGATGCAGATGGCCAGACTACGATGGCTTCTTTATTCCCTGCAAACCGTGCAAATGTGAAGCTTACAAGAAGAAAAAAGAGCTTCACTGAAAGATTACATGCAAAGAAACGCAAACTAGTTGAAAAGCATGATCATGACAACGGCTTTGAAAAGAAGATTAGGAAAGTTCCGAAGTCTCCACAAGAGTCCAATACAACTTTTCATCATAAGTCGACAAAAGAAAATGTCGCAAATTGTGTTACAAAGGCTGTTAACATCACTGAAAGCGTTCATAGTCAGTAAAGTGTTTTTTGTATTTCAGCAGCAAATGGATGTATTTCACTTACAATAGGAGAGTATAAAGGCGTCATCCAAAATGAAACAGCTGATACATGTCTCGAGTGTCTAATACAGAAGACACTAGCCCGGACGAGAAACAACTAAGCGCAGCGATGAAGAAAAGTGGGAGCCATCTCTTCTCTTGGACCGTTGACGATCATGGTATCGCCAAGATCTGTTACGCTCGCACTGAAATGGGACGAGTGCCGAATCGTGATGTTGCCGAGCATTCTTGTAGCCCCATCACTGACACAAGCGATGAAATGGACGGGGGCTATTGGGTGAGAAGGCTTTAATGTGTGAGCCTACAAGTGCGATAGGGCGAGAAGCCGAATACGAGTGAGCTAATGGCAGAGAGAAGATCGGCCCATAGGGGGTCATCGTGGCGGGTATGAATGTCTGAGCCTACGCTTCTGATTGGTACCCAGTTTTACTTCGGCGACGTAGTGTCGATTGGGCACTTGCCGCCTTTCATGATGTGGCTTCTTACAACCAGAGTGTAAAAATTGGAATGAAGTGAAAGGCACGAAGGTCTGGGAGTTCTGGAAACGAGTGGTAAAGCCGCGAAGAGTTCTAGAAGAATGCCGAGCACTGGCCACCGAGGTTCGTGGATATTACGACGCATCTGTGTGGCCTGCACTTGAAAGGACCGCAAAGGCAAAGGCGGCACGCGAAAGGACTAATCTGAAGAGGGCACAAGAAAGAACTGCGGATGTTATCAGTTCCGAACCAGACTCATATGTTGCGCGCAGCAACGTCCCTCCAAATCCACCTCGATTGACCCTAGACTACATTAGAGAGAAACCTTGTGAAGGGAGACTGAAAGCCGAAATCCTTCGTTTTCTAAAAAGCAGCAGCAGGATTGTCGGGGTGGTGGCTTTGGGACTTGGAGGTGTCGGCAAATCGTGTGCTTTGCGGGGACTTGCAGATGACCAAAAAATTAGGGAAACGTTTTCTGTTGGCATTCTTTACATTGAGTTGGGAAATGATTCCCGTCTCTCTGATGTGATCAGTGGCATTGCCAATAATGTGGAGCGAACTGGTGGCAAGCGAGTAGCCAGAACAATACGGGTGCTGAGAACGGTGGAAGAGGCCTCGGAAAAAGATGGCCAGTGGTTTGAAGGACACAAGTGCCTTTTTCTCATCGATGGTGTGTGGGAGGTAAACGGAATTACACCGTATGAACTCAGAAAACTTGGCAGTATGTTGAATGATGAAAGCTTGTTAGTGTACACGTCTAGCTAGCGCGAAGGGATTCGTGGAGATAGCTGATAAGACAGTGCCATTTGAGGAAAGAGAAGCACATGGAGAACTGGCGCAGCGCATGTTAATGAATCACGCAGAATTTGGCAGCTATTCCGAGCTGAGGTCTGCCAACAGGGAGGCTGTCGAGGGTATTCTGGAGATATGCCAGAGACTCCCTCTTGCTCTTGGTATTGCTGGAGCTACCGTACAGTGCTACTTCGAGGAAGGCGTGAACAAGCAAGATGCTTGGAGCGAGTAGTACCATGATCTGAACTCGAATGAAGAGAGCATTGTAGCCGGGAGCACGGGGCTCTATGGACCACTACGGCTGATAGTAGATAGATCTCTCAAAGTCTTGGATTCGGAATCAAGGTCTGTCAAAGTCTTAGAGTCGAATTCAAGCTGCAAGAAGAGTTTCGAAGAGATGTTTCGAGGATTGTGTGTATTTCAGAAGCAGCAAAGCGTTGGCGGCCAGGTGATACAAAAGTTATGGAACTTGGAAGGCATGCGAAGTACTCAAAGAATTGCTGGATTGTTCGACAGCGTATCACTGATAAGAATGGTGAGAAGGAGAGGGAATCAGTTCTCTGTCAGGGTTCGCGATTTGGTCATCGACATTGCAAACGAGATGAGTTCATGCAACGAAAAGACTGGGTGGTTTAAAACGCTGCTTGATAATTACATTGCGAAGGAACGTAGTACAACTCCTGCAGCTGAAATTAACGCTGCACGTAGCGAAGAAGAGAAAGTTTTGTTCACACCGTGGTGGGGCGTCGCAGATGACGGATTTATCCACGACAACTTATGCCAATTACTGCAAGGAGCAGGTGCAAAGAAAGAGCTTCTATGGCTTTTAGAGAGGGCGCGATGGGTTGTGATGCGTCTTCAGAAAGTCGGGATCAGCGGAGTAGAGCAGGACTTGGCGATCGGACGGAAAGTATCAGAGAAGGATAAGAGTAATGAGACAGGGATTGGAAGATATTTGAAGCTTGTGGGAAGTGCGGCTCGAATGAGCTTTGCTGCTGTTAACGAGAATGCGTACGAGGCTTGGTTCCAGCTGTATGGAAGACCCGATGGTCCGGATCGCTGCACGGGAGAAGTGCAGCGTGTTGCGTACTGTGGTAGCGGCTCGAAAGTAGTTAGCGGGTGTGGTGATGGGTGCGTCCGGCTGTGGGACGCCGAGAGCGGCGACCGCATTGGCCAGCCTCTGGCAGCTCACACGGGAAAGGTGAAGTGTGTTGCGGTCAGCGCGGACGCGAATCGCATTGTGTCCGCATCGGACGATGGTACTGTTCGAGTGTGGGATGCGAACAGCGGCGACGCCGTTGCTAAGCTTCTCGCAGGCGGCGGAATTTTTGGAGCTGTGGCCGTCAACGACGACGGCATGCAAGTGGTGTTTTCTTTTGAAGAACGGGTTCACGTGTGGGACGTGGACAGCCGTGGGGTGACCACCGCCACGCGTGATGCATGGGTGTACGCGTGTGTGGCGATGAGCGCTGATTCTTCGCGAATTGCATTTTCTTCATCGAGAGAGGGGATGACTGTGTGGGATGTGCAAAGAAGGAAGACAGTGCGATCGTTTCTCGAGACAAACATGGGTTCGATACGAAGTATAACGTTCAGTGGGGATGGGAAACGAATGGTGTCTGGATCACGGGGCGGCACAGTTCGCGTGTGGGACGTCGCAAGCGGAGGAGCGGTCGGCGACCCGTTCGTTCACGACTACAAAGTTTTTCATGTGCGATCGGAGGTACACGGCTCGCGGGTTATATCGCATGATGAACAAGGTTACGGACGTCTATGGGACGTGGCGCGCGGGCAGTGCATGATGACGTCCTCAGAAGCTGAATGGACGGCCACTCTCCATCGCTTCGGCCCTGCCCGGTTCTGTTGGGACAGGTGGCACAGAGAGGATGTTATTCGAACGAGGCGAAGTGTAGGAGATTCAAAAGTTGAGAATGAGCAGTTGTTGGCATCTGCAGACAGCCTTTTTTTCCGAGTTGGAGACATGTACTTCTCACAAAGGCATGGCGCCACTTTATGGCCGTTTTGCAGAATCATCGAGTAGACAAACATTGGACACTTAGCTGGCCTTGGCGCGCATATGATACAAATGTAAAAGGTCTTCCATAGTGGCTACGCGGTGACCGTGCTTCAGCCAAGCGTTTTCGCAGGAAGTCATTGGGTTGTTATTCAACTCCCTAGGAAGGCGGCAAACGCCGCCTTCCTAGGGAGTTGAACCAACAAAGATGAAGCATGCAGGATACCGGACAATGCACGAAGCATGTAAACAAGAACTGTGGTTGGTGGAAAGAGGAGCTAGAAGTGCAAGACAAGGAGTGGACGATGGCGCGCAGTGGAGAAGTTTTAAAGCCCGTGCCCAACGGACTGACGTGAGTTGTGAGAGAAGCGCGTGTCCTCAGAGATGCTACGCCTGCTGAACTTGGAGGTGGGGCAGCACAACAGCTGTTTCTCGGCACAAATCTGGGTGTATTGTAGAAAGACCAGCACAGGGGTGGGTGAAGCGCTGATGGAAACTGAAGAGCGTGTTTAGAACTAGCGGGGAAGCGTTCGAGGAACGTTGATACTGCGCGCTTCCCAGAGCAGAGATGAGGATGCCGTATGCAATGTGAGAGCGGCGTTTGGGGTGCAATGTGTGTGATTGGAACGAGGACACTTTTCAGGGCTGTGGTTGTCAGCATGGCGATGAATACACTTCGAGCCTGGAATTGTTTGCAGAAGCACGTCGTTGTGCGCTTGTTGTGCGCTGCAGCAGCTCCTGGCGAAGATAACAGGGGATGTGTGGCGGGGTCGCAATGCCGGAAAACGCAGGGGAGCGTTGCGGAGCGCGCGCAGACGGTCGGTCGCGGAGGTGGGAAGAGGTGGGGCGGAGAGAGGAGGCGACCTCGTCAAGCAAGAGTTGTTGGGCAGGTGCAGAGCGCCATGAGCGAGGCGCATCGTTCGCGTGTGCGTGTAACAAGTGTACAGTACAACTGGTATGATACAGGTTCTCGTATCTCAGGAGACGGCCACGTCACTCCATGCGCCGTATGCGCCACGAGTACTTGTACGTGGCTGGTATTTGGAACAGTTGGAACAAATAGACAAAATGGACAGAAAGTGCTATATCGTTGGCAAATAATTTGCAAAAGAGGTAATTCTCGGAGGCCATGGCGCGCAAAGCGCACGACGGGGGGAGATTCGTAGCTCTAAGATATGGCGACCATCGATCTCCCAACCCGCAGCTGTAATCTCCTATCTATATTTAGGAAGGCTACTGACCAATGGCATCTCACCAAAAACAATCTCGCTGGAGTTTTCCCTGCGATTGTCATGAGCACCCCGTAAATGGGCGAAACCATAATAAATACACCCTACTCTGCTTTCTTTCTCGCCACACACCAGACCATTCTAGCATTCCCAACCAGCAACCTAGGTAGTGAATAGGTAGATATAAACGTGAAGAAAGGTCTGGCCGGCAGAAAGCACAGACTGTGCCGCCGGCAGCTCCTTTATAGACTCTATGTTCTAATTTTTTGTTATCCTAATAGAGGAGAGTAATGAATGCAGTCTCAATTCGGAGTTGCATTGTAATTGTGGGCGCCATCATGAGACGGTGACGCAGAGGGCGAAAAATTTGTAATAATAAAAGCCAAAAGGGTGCTCTTCGTAGCTAAAAGCCCCAAAACAAGTTGAAAACAGTGGGATCAAAAGAACTAAACCCAATCGATGAAATAAAACAACACTACGGAGAGCAAGAGGCTCAATCCCCAAATAAAACTTCTCAACTTCTGGTTGAAACGGCGCGCAACCCAAGAATTATGTCAAGGATCACTAAGGGTCAGACCCTCGGCTTCCAGTCAAACACTCCGGATGTGAAGTGGATTCTGCAGCCTACCTACCTCTGCACTAACCAGAAGCAGGTGCATACAATCCTTACAGGGCTTCCCGAGGAGAGCTACTAGCAGCGGGATATGCTTTCACTCTATACCCAAGCTGGCCCTTTGCAGGAAAGGTTGCACGGCACGTCGCCTGCGGATAGCTTCCCGTCAAGTACTTCCGTCCGGAAATCACCAGGTCTTTCGACCGACACCGTTATCCGAGCAAAGCTCCGGTGGGGCTCACAGACGATAGAAACACCTTTGGTACACACTACCCGTCTCCCGTCTACGCCTAAGGCGCTTCAACCGGTCTTAGCGACCGTACTTCCCCACCCTATTGGACAACTAGCGGCACACGCCTCACTAGAAGCCCTTTATCCAGCGGCGAACGCCTCACTGGTTGTTGATGATAGTTGAAATGGCTGAAGGTTGATAGGGGGTGGAGCTTAGATGTTGGTCGATTCTTGAGGTGAGTTCAGACCGAAGTATGAAGCTCAGAACCTCTTTTTATAGTGTTTAGAGGCACTAAAAACGAGCCAAATACGCATTTCTACTTGCTAGTTACTCATGTGTGCCTCTAGGTTACTCCATTGGCTTCTAGAGACCTCTGGAGCTGCACACTAACCAATAATAAAGCGACAATTTGCGCCAGCATCACTAAAATACTGTAGTCTTTGCTGGGCCAACAAAGCGTGCAATGTGCTAGACACTACTGGAACATTCTACAGGTGTGTTCCAGCAATTTCTGGCACATTCCGCAACATTCGCGACCGACAGTAATTTAGAGAATTACAATGCAACTCTCTCTAAATCTACCTCTCACAATAAAAAACCCCGGTCGCCTGTCAAACACGTACAACTGATCTGTACTTGTAGCTACCAAACAGTTATAAATACACAAAACAACAATTAATACACTTTACTTTACGTGCATATACACATAGCTCAGTACTTAGTAGCACCCCTGTGCAACCCTGCGCAGTTCTGTCTGCAGTGAGCTTGCTGTCGCGCGACAGTGCGCTGACATTAAGCTGGATGAGTACCTGTCTGGTGCTGCTCACTGTAAATGGATGTAGTGAGAAGCCACCGCAGGTGGATGCCACCCAATTCCCATTGGTAGTTAATACATGTTCTGTTCGTCCAGAACGCCTCCGTGCGCATATGCGCTGTAGAATCATGTTTAGAAATTGCCACCCCGCATCAACTGGAACATTCAAGAAAGTGATTCAATATCTTTGTTAACAGAGACCCAGAGGTGAGCTCGCTACCTGCGACCACCAGAGGTGAGCTCATTACCTGCGGTCGCCTCCGAGAAGCTCACTATCTGCGGGCTCTCAATAAGGCCTTTCGCATACCTGGCAAATAAAGGCAGCGTTCTCCCAGACAACTCGCTGGGTAGAACGACATCGCCTCCTTCTGGTTTTTTTGGCCTTCTCCCATCGCTCATTCCTTCGAATTCCTTCACCTCTCCACAGCACGCTATTGAGGTCTACCATGTGTTACACCCCTCTTCTTATCCATAACAGCAAAGAGGCTTCTCGAAATAGACCCGTACAGCTGTTTAAGGTAATCTTCAGCTATATCGTCCCATACAGCAGTGATAGCGTCCTTAAGATCAGTTACATTATAGTACTGCTTTCCACGTGCATAAAACAGCCTAGCCATAAGTCCCCAAACATTTTCAATAATGTTTAAATCTAGGGATTTTGCAGGCCACGGTAGAACACGTATATTCTTGGTACGAAGCCAGTTCGTTGTGTAGATAGAGTTATGTATGAAAGCATTATCCGGTTGAAAGTGCCAAGTCCGTTCTTCACCGAAGACAACACCTACCCATGGTAGTAGATTAGACTCTCGTACCTCAAAGTAATTTGTAGAATTCTGATTTCCAGTAATGGAAACCCAAGGACAGACTCCATAGAAAGATATTGCTCCACCTATCATAACCGAATCTCCTCTATTTTGACGCTTAGAGAATTGTTGAGATTCCTTCCGAAGATCATGCAAATAGTATGCGAATCCATCCGGTTCATCTAGATTAAACGTCTTCTCATCGCTGAAAATTACCTTGAACCAGAAATATTCTCCACGAGATATATTACAAAGTGCGTATTCTATGCGTGCATTGGTATGCTTCTGAGTCATAAATGGACCGGTTTTCATTTTGCGATATTGAAGATGTTCACATTGACATAGTAATTGATGAACTCTTGGCAGCCCGATGGGTACATTAAGCGAAGATTTTAGTTGAGAAGCTGATTGAATGCCTTTTGAGGCTTTTCTTGGTAATGCTCTCTTCTGTTGCACAGACATCTTGGACTTTTTTCTGACATTTACATGCGATTTAGATGTCGTTTTGCGTCTCAGTGCTGATTGTACTGCTCCTAAAGAGCGGTTAATATTGTCAGCAATTTGTCGAAGAGAAATTCTTTCATGTCTCAGGGCATGAATCTGGCCGAGTTCGAACTCAGAAAGACGAGGGCCTTTAGCCATGTTTGGTTTGGCAAAAGGCTGGGCAAAAGTCGTCAAGATGTGGCAAAGAACTGTATATTTGATGGTGGTAAGTATCTAGGGAACGGCTGAGGTGGTTTGAATATGGCGCGGTTTTTGTGGAAGTGTATTTATTTTTGTTTCGTGTATTTATCAATGTTTCGTAGGGTGTAGAGAGGTTTTTTTTATTGGTAAAGTGACATTCTGCCTGGTGCAAAGTTGTGAGTTACAGGGTTCGTTTAGGAGTAAATAGCCTCTACATTTACCAAGGCTACATGGTCACAAACGGAGAGAAAGATGCAAAGTCTTTAAGAGTGCTGCGTGTATTTAATGTTGTTTCGCGGACTGTAGTGTAGACGTCTACGCGTTCAGCGCCTTCTCTTCTGCTGCCACGATTTGACAACTGCTTCTGTTCCCACTCGAAACTACAAGAGTTTTGTCCCCCTTGGTTTCGCTTCTTAAACATCACCGCCCTTCTCTCGCTCACTTTGATTCGCAGGGTCTACTCCTGTCCACAACTGCAGTGATACATTAGTCTCACGTTGTACTCGAACAGCCCAATATTCATCTTCCGATTTGTGCAGCTGCTACAGTGTGAACCATGGAAGTTGTGCCTGCAGTTGTGGGTCCTTCCCTTGCGCTCAAACCGTCAGTAATGATCGCGACGTACATGCAGAAATATGCTGAACGCAGGGACTTGGTGCGTGACAACAAGAGCATGCTACATGATCTGCTACGCATGTACGAGGACACTCTTGAAGTCATTAACAAAACGGAGAATAATCGCTGGCACGACATATATTCGTTCGACACGGTTATAAAACAGAGAATTGGGGAGTACAAGGAGAGGCTGGAAGCCAACCTTCAAGATCTGAAGTCACTCACTGAAAGAGTGGAACATGCCCTCTACATAGGCCGCGTAAAAAGAATGCAGAGAGTTCTGGAAGACTACGATGCCTTTATCACCGAGGTGCGTGAGTACTACGAAAGTATTGTACGTCTAGCACTTGGGATGGAGGGCGAACGGGCGACAGATGTTAACTCTCTCGATCGAGACCAATATGTAGCTTGCAGTAATGTACCTCCAAATCCACCTCGACTAACGCTGGACTACAACAACCCAGACACTAACGAGGGGACACTGAAAGCCGCAATCGAGAGTTCTGTGCATAGCACCAGTAGAATTGATATAGTGATGGTGTTCGGGATGGGAGGTGTTGGGAAGACATGCGCGTTGCGTGGACTGGCTTATGACGTGAATATTGGCATGGCTTTCCCTGACGGTATTCTTTATATTCAGTTGGGAAATGATTCAATAATCTCGAACATAATCGCGGGGATCGCAGAATGTGTAGAAGATACTGGTGGAACGCAGTTTTGCAGGAGAATACGGGAGGCGAGAACGGTGGGAGAGGCATCCGATAAAGCTAGAGAGTGGTTTGAAGGACGCAAGTGCCTGTTTCTTGTGGACGACATATGGGAGGCAAACGGAATTACTCCACTTGAACTCAAGCAGCTGGGCAGGATGTTGAATGATGAAAGCTTGTTAGTGTTCACTTCAAGATCAGTGCGCTTTATGGAGGGAGCTGACACGGATGTGCACTTTCGGCCACTACATGTACACGGAGAGCTTGCTCAGCGCATGTTAATGAAGCACGCAGGTATCGAAAGCTATGTCGATCTGAGATCGGCCAACAGGAAGGCTGTTAAGGGTATTCTGGAGAGGTGTAAGGGACTTCCTCTTACTCTTGGGATTGCTGGAGCGGCGATGTGGAGGTATTTTGATAGCGGTGTGGATTATCAGGATGTGTTGAGCAAATACTACGACGACCTGAAATCGAAAGAAGAGAATATCGTAGCCGGTCGCGCTGAACTGTATGATCCGCCGCTAAGATTGATAGTAGACAAGTCGCTCAAAGTCCTGGATACTGAATCAAGGTTCGAGAAGAGTTTTAAGGAGATGTTCCAAGGTTTCTGTGTTTTACAGAAACATCAGAGCGTTAGCGGTCATGTACTGCAGGGGCTGTGGAACTTGGACGACTTGGGGAGCACTCGAATGATTGCTGCTCTGTTTGAGAGAGAATCACTTATAAAGATGCGCCTGATGGGAGGAGATGAGTTTTCTGTCCAGGTTCACGATCTGATATTGGACATTGCCAAGGAGATGGCATCGGGAGGTAGAATGACTGAATGGTTCAAAGCACTGCTTAAAAGGTATGCCCCAAAGGAACGCACTAGAACTACTGGGTCAGAAATCGAGGCAAGCAACGAAGAGAGTGTTATGTTTACACCGTGGTGGGAAGTGGAAGATGATGGATTCATCCAGGACAACCTGTGCCGCGTGCTCCAAGAAGCTAATGAAACGGAAGAACTTGTGTGGCTACTAGAGAGGGCGCAATGGATCGTAATGCGTCTTCAGAAGTGTGGAATAAGAGGGGTTGAACAGGACTTGGCCATTGGATTGCAAGTTGCAGAGAGAAATGGAGCTGGGGATGCAGAATTGATAAGATACCTGAGGCTCATTGGAAATGCAGCTGGAATGAGCTCTAAATACCTGGTCGAGACCACCTATGAGGCGTGGTTTCAGATATATGGAAGAATGATCTGGTACGCAGAGCATTGCGAAAGGACTCGACGGTTTACGTGTGAGATTGAAGAACATGCACCCCGACCGTGGATAAAACCTTCCATTGCGATGCTCGACGACGCAGCAGGGGTTTTTCAGGATGTGTCACGCCGTGAAGAGAACTTCGATATTCTCGATATATGTCACAAGGGGGATGTGACATCGACTCTTTGGACTAATCGCGATACCGTATGTTCCGTTACAAAATGCAACAGGACGACGAATGAGATAACACCACACCCCCTTCATTCAGACCGCAATAGCTCTAGTAAGAAGCCGCCAATGTCACACGGCTCCACTTGTGGTGCGTTCTCGGGCAACCTGAAGAAGCTGGTTACTGGGCATCGCGACGGCCATATGGTGGTGTGGGACATAGATTCTGGGTATAAGGCTGATCGACGTCTGGAATGCGCCGGAACTGTTCGTCGCTTATTTCGGTGGGCATGTGTGTCCTCTGGAGGATACGGTATTGAGGAACCTACTTGCGTTGCAATAAGTGGCGATGGAAGCACAGTAGTTTGCGGTTCCGAGTACGGGCATGTCCGCTATTGGGATATATCCAACCAGGAAGCTGTCCGGAATGTCTTTCGGACACCGAGGGCACACAAGCGGGTCATAGATCTTGATGTGAGCTTTGACGGAACGCGAATTGTGTATTGTAGTGGAAAATCAACTATCGGTGGTATTCGCGTCTGGGATAAGGCTGTCGGCAAGGTTAAGAAGCCGTTGCCAGAGATGCAGTGTAATAGTGTGACTTGTGTGGCTATCAGCAGAGATGGAAAACAGGTGGTAAGTGGATTGGAGAACGGCAAAATTCAGATTTGGAACATTGATGCAAATAGGGTTGTGTATGGTACGGAGGGCCACTACAGTTGGGGGGTGCGACTTGTTGCTTTCAGCCCGGACGGACGAAGAATTGTTTCTTGTGCGTCTGAAGATATGGTGCGTGTTTGGGACGCCGAGAACGGTAAGAGCATTGCACAGTGTGTGGTGGGGGGGAAGGTTGGAGCTCTTTCAGCTAACTTTGAAGATGAAAGAGAAGAGGTTTTGACCGCGGAGTCTGGGGGTAGGATTTGCAGATACAACATTTTGGGACCGGTGTGCAGCATTGCTTACCGTGGTGATGGCACGGAAATAGTTAGCGGGTGCGAAGATGGATGCGTTCGTGTGTGGAATAATAAGAGTGGCAAAAGAATTGGAGAGCCTCTGCAATGTTATGAGTCCGAGGTGAACTACGTTGCGGTTAGCGCGGACGGGAAACGCATTGTGTCCGCGTCGCAGGGCGGTTCTGTTGGAGTGTGGGACGCGGATAGCGGTGAGGCCGTTGCTGCGCCTCTCTCACAAATCGAAGAACATCCGCTCCGCTGGATTGGCTCTGTGGCATTCGTCAACGTGAACGATGGCAGTCGAGTGGTGTTTTCTTGTGCTGAAGGGGTTTGCGTTTGGGACATCGATAAGGACAAGAAAACGAACGTCACCCAAGTCACCAGCGACGCATGGTGGTACACACGTGTTGCAATCTGCGCTGATGGAGCCCGAATTGCGGGCAGTTCATGGGATCATGTGATTGTGTGGGATGTGAAAGACAAGAACAAGGAAGGATCGCCACTTAAGGGATACATACATGGAATATTGAGTGTGACGTTTAGTGGGGATGGGAATAGATTGGCAGCTGGATCGAAAGACAAGACAGTACGCATGTGGGATGTGGCCAGCGGTGACGCAATCGGTGTCCCGCTTGTTCATGACTGCAAAGTGGTTCATGTGGAGTTGAACGTAGACGGTTCGCGGGTTGTGTCCTACGATGCCCGCGGTTATGGAGTGGTCTGGGATGCAACGAACGGGCAGCGCGTAATCGAGTCCAAAAATCCCGCCGAATGGACTTCAACTCTTCATCGTTTCCGTCTTGCTCGGTTTCAGTGGGATTATGGGTGGAGTGAAAAAGCGAGTAATCAGATTACAGAGCAGACTGATGGCACTCACAAGCAGGTGCTGGCGTCTACCAGAGGAGTGTTTCAAGTGGGCGCTATTTACTTCTCGAAAGAGCATTGCTATACTATTTGGCCGCTGTGCAGATTGGTGAATTAAGACAAACATCACATGGTTTACTTCTGATGTTGGTACTGCTGCCACCATGGTTCACGGGAGTTGAGCCAGCAGCGGACACCGTGCAGGACGTTGGAACGATGGACAGAGTATAGACACAATGATAGGGAGGAAGTAGCACTTTGAGACGACGAATACAGGGCCAAGTTCACGCCCTAGCTAGAAGTAGAGGCCTGACAGAAACGTAAAAAGGATGTGCGCTCCTCAGGGCCTTGCAATCAACCCCAGGCTGCGTGCTTTCTCACGCACGCAGCATTGTTCCGACTTGACTTGATGCTGGGGTAGCAATCGGTACCGCAACAGCTGCCCCACGTGGAAACCGTGTACACTCGATCGTCAGAGGGCACAGCATTGGCGGAAAGCGCGAGCGGAGAAGGGTGGTCAAAAGGGTATCCCTAGCTAGGGATAACCCTTAACCCTTAGCTACATGCCTTAGCCAATGGAACAGTCCATCGCTGGGCTGCACATGACTAGCTCTACGTTCTTCAACCACAGATTGGAAGAGCGTGAAACGCGACACGTCAGACGCCATCATAATGCCCATCACGTTGAGCAGCGACCCAGAGAAGCTCCGCCCCGCCCCGCGGAGCGAGCAGCCGCGCTGTCGTATCTAACTTAGATCGAAGCGCCGGCCCGTCTGCTGACGAGGTACCGTATTACTGCCGACAGTCAATCAGCTGCCCCCGTGCGAGACCCTGTTTTAACCCGCGGATCTCGTGCTACGTCATCCCTTGACCCACCCATATTGGCCCGCCACCTTTGCCAAAACATACCCGGCTAAGCATCGCGGCAAGCGCTTTTGCATCCGTCCGACAGTTAAGAACCGCATGTTGTCGGCCCTTTCAGATTCTGTTCCAGGCTCTTCATTTGATGGACGACGACGTTTTCCCAGTCCTCTGCCACCCACATGTTGGGTATGGCTAAGGCGCACGTCTCATTCTGGAACGGTCGAAGAGGTTGTGGTTATAGCCCTCCATGCGGCAATATTGACAGCGCCCACCAAAGCCAATACAGAACGAAACCAAACTCCACTCGTTCATGCAAGTCGTGATGTATGTCATGAACGCTGTTCTCTCACCACCATTACGCAGCGCTCACCATCAACCACAACCCCGCGAAGTTTTGCCTCTCCCTCCCCGGCTTCGTCCACGCTCTCTGCAAAACTCCTTTGCGCCCACTGCACTTCACACCCCATATCGAAAAACTCCATCCTTCGCATCCACGGGCTCTCAGTCACCACCAAAGCCCCAAGTGCCACCACCCAGATCACGCAGGCTACTATCAGCACGGATGTCTCTACCTTTGTCGCGTCTCGTCCACGAGCACTTTCATCTTGGCGTACGCACTGACCCTTTCGTGTCCCTAACAGCGTTTGCGCGCGTAACCGTTCTTCATCACGCTCCCCACTTTGCAGAGCTCGCGCAAGACGAATCCCCACTTTTTGTCTCAGCTTATCGCTTACTTCGAAATTCACCTGCGTCTTGAGAAAGCCAAACCAAGTCTTGTTTTCTTCACGACTACGCTCCTCACTTGTGGGACGCGGGGACATATATAAGTCCTGTCCGTCCATGAGTACAAACACACACGTTTTCCCGATGCAAACCGCCGTGTCGTTTCGGACATCGCGGTTCAACTGTTGCTGAGGGATGTAGCCGTATACCTCACGTTCGTCACACCAAACGTTGCGTTCACTTTCTGCCGCCGCCTCAGCGTTGGTAATGTTTGCACCAAGTTCTTTTACAAGAAAGCCATCTGCAAGATCTGTCCTTCGGCAAAGTATGCGCGCCTCGTCGCCGCGCTCACCCGCATGTAACGTGTCTTCAGCGAACGGTATGGCTACCAACTGCAGGCAGTCCTCAACTATGTTTTGCGGAATGGTCACGGGGTCATTGAAGATTGAAAGTACTGTTTCTAACAGCACAAACACTGCTAGCGAGCCCCATGCAATCGTCTTTAGTCGTCTTCTCTGAGTTCGAATGCAAGACGCATTGCTCTTGCAAAGAACCTGGCATTGTGCTATTGCTAGCACGCGGCGAAGCGCTCGATATGTCGCCAGTTCACTAAGAGTTGATAGGAGTGCCGTTATCACACTGAAAGAGCTTGCTGCGATTGGAATGACCGCCATTGTGTTGCATGACACCCGGCTCTAGCGACACCGCCCAGTTCTATTTCTGAGTGCAGTGCACCTGTGGCTTGCTGCGATCATTCATTCTCGCGTATCATGCATGACCTTGAGTGGCAGATATCCTGCTCGAATGAACTGTGCGAGGCTCGCATTACTCCGTCTTCAATCTGAAAGCGAGTAGTGGGGGATGTTTTCGGGGATTTGAGGGTTTTTCATACCGTTTGCAACTTTGATTGCTTGCCGTGAACAGAATCCAGGTTTGCAGTGTGCACGAGCAAGGGAAGCGGCATTCCTCATCCCGTGTTCAGTAGCCCCTTTGTTCCGTCGGAAGAGGATCGATTTGACGCAGAAGCCAATGGTCGTTGCGTAAATTCTCCTCAACCCGTGGTTCGGCCAGTGGCGTGGTCGTCGCGTTGTCTTCAGTTGTCAACAGTCGACCGCACCAAAGCCTCGCTTCTCTAATATCCTGATGAAAACCTATACTTATCTCCGCGTTGGCGTACATTTGCAACCGTCTCCGTGCCAGCTGCGTGGGCGGCTGTTCTTCTTTTAGAGGGCTACACAAGTATCCTTGATACCAAGGGTACCAGCGGTGAGCGGGACTGCTACCCCCATCCAGACTGTTGCGCGGTGTATTGTTGGACACTGTATTGTTGTAGCTCCACGTTTTCGCGTTGGACGCCCATGATTTCGACGACGCACAGATTTTGTGCCAAAGAGCTCTCCTTTGTGTACCGTTGTCCCTTTGATACCGTTTAGCGTTGGTATGGTGTCTTTGGTACTGATCTTGTGCGCAAGGGACGACGGAGTCCATAATCTTCCACACCTTGTTGGGGGCCGCAAAAAGAAGTCCTGGCCTGCTTTACGACATGCCTTTTCAAGCCCCATTTTACTGTATTCACCAGAGTCCCCGGACTGACCCTCAGAAGCCGTATTGTGTGCCTTCGTTCTTCTTCGCACACCTCCGGCTTCCTCTAATGCTTCAGTGTACGGGTTTTACTCTCTCATTGGAGCCGCTTACCAATCTCGGTTTCACCTCACCATGCTTACCATCGCGCTCAAGGCAACTTACATTACTCTGATCGTAAGTGCTCTATCGTGTTTGTCAGAACTATTTGCCCTATCAGCTCTGATCGCGTTTCAAACTCACAAAGAGTGTAAACTACTATCACTTGGAAAGCAGATTTCTGTGAAACGTTCAAAACGCCGTCGCCGTTTCCTGCAAGCCGCGGCCCTCGTCTTCTTCGTAATATTGGAAATACTGTTAGTATTCAGTGTGCACCCATACTCTGCTTTTCGTTCAGTTCCATGCGTGTCAGTCGATACGTCGCTTCGTTTTAGCGTTGGAAACCATTCTCCTCAAGCGGAGTCTGCGGCCACCGGCTGTCGAACTCTCAATCGTGGTCGCTTCACGGAGCACAATGCCACATTTTCTATGAGCACCGGCAGAACCGCTTGCGGAAAGAAACCGCTGTTCCGCTTTTATTTGAACTCGACGACACTCTTCACCAATCTGATCGATTTACAGCGTTCAGCGATCGACACCGAGAATCACACCGTGGCATGCGCCTCAAGACCTGTATCCACTCGCGACAACAAATGTCTTCTCGTTCTGAGAGCCGAGAACGACCTGTTTATATCCGATCTTCTTTACACCTTTCC
This sequence comes from Gracilariopsis chorda, assembly GCA_003194525.1. Taxonomy (NCBI): domain Eukaryota; phylum Rhodophyta; class Florideophyceae; order Gracilariales; family Gracilariaceae; genus Gracilariopsis; species Gracilariopsis chorda. The sequence goes on from NBIV01000153.1 coordinate 138,817, forward strand.
ACCAGCCGCTCAAGTCTTTGACATTGAACAACTTCCGTTCAGTGCCACCAGGCTACCATACAAACCCTCTCAAGAGCAGGCAGAATTTCTTGGGGCAAGAGCTGCTAATGTTCTATTGGAGGGAGTTCGTAAACCTGTGCTGTTTCGACACCGCGTGTTCTCAGGGTTCAGCAACGAGACATGCAGAGAGAGAGACGTTGACCCCTTGCATACACAGATACATCCTGCTATGTTTACTGCACTGGTCCTAATATGGTGTGCTTGTTTTCTCACTTACACCGTTCTGCGCTGCGTCAAGCCTCTGGGAACTCCCTTCTTCGATATGCGAGACCCCATGCATTGGGCTGAGCGCACATATCGTCCATCAAGAGTTATTCTTGAGCGCGACGCAGTGATCCAAGCTGTGGTGTTTGAAAATGGCAAAAGGCGTGTGCTCGTTTGTCCTCCAGGTGGTAACCATCAACCTGGTGTTGTTTGATAATCCCACTTGGCGATCAATAATTGTCAAAGATATCAGGACTCCTGATGTTAAGAGTCTTTGAAGAAGCTTCCGACTGCAGCGTGCACGTACAGCATTCATCATTCGCGTTCTCTGTGAAGGCGTAGGGGATCCTGTCAAGACTTAACATACAAGGATATCAGAGTTCAACAGCATACTTTTGCGAACGAAAGATTGGATGAACGATATCCATCCCAGAAACCAATGTAGACGTTTGCGTTGTCAAAATGTGGTTCCAGTCATTTCGTTCCTGTGGACCTGGTGGTAAGCTGCTTCGAGCACGTTATCTACACAAAGTGGGTTTGTGTAAACAGAGTACACTCTCCGGAAATGACTGGAGTACATTCGCACTTATTATGCGTATACAGACGTTGTTCAAGACGACGACGAGCGTTTTTGTGCTTGAAGAGAGAGCACTCCGACATTAGCAGTCGTGGAGGAAAATGGGACCGCAGAGCAGAGCTTATTAGGACTGATCACATACACCAAGCAAAAAGATACACCCATCACTAACCGGTACTCTGAGCACGTGGCCCGTAACGAACAAGAGATCTGCGATATCGTCCATGTCCATCCGGTGATCATCAGCCTCGTCTTCATGTAGCTCTTGCACCGGCGTGAAAAAAGAAACCGAACCGCGTAGCGTCAAGATCGTAAACATGGTTCGACATCAGCACAGATTCACGTATATCCAGACGAAGCTCGTTCGGCCAGTGTCGATAACGAGTTTATGAAAATAATAGCGCACTGACTGGTGCGTCGTACTCGGAAAGAAATCCTTCGCATAGAAGAGCGCCTTACCATATCGGCATTGGTGATGCCGCCACATGCATGACGTACTGAGAGGGAGCGTTCGCAGAGGACCAGGTGAGCAGGGTGGCTACGATATTCAATGAAGGCGGTGTGATGGTGGAGAAGAAACGTGCGTTGGCGAACACGCTGAAAAATGAACTCAATATCGCCTGTCGGCTTCCGTGCGAGCTCAGGCTGTGTGACGAAGAAGAGGGAACTATACGAAGAAAAGATGGTTTCAATTAGACGAGCTTCAAGAGGGCAATGGTACTGGCTTGCACATGCCAGGAACGGACAGGCAGGTGGGTAAAAGGTATAATAACGCCCCTCTTCCTTCTTTGGTAGTCTGTCGATAGGGGCACGTCCAAACTAGAGTTACATATCTTAACTGCCGCCATGTGAAGCACCACGTGTGAAGATGGAGACTGAATTAAAGGAGCATCTGCGGAACTTTCGGTAGACGCCAAAGCAGTCTCACTATTTCACTGCGTGTACGAGATGACAGTGCTGTTCGAAGCTTATACTAACTGGCGTAGTTTGTGATGAAGAACGCTTGCCGCCCTATCTTACAACTCTGCAAAATGGCCAGAAGACTGAACTCTGTAAATTGGAGAAGTATAAGTCCCCAACCCGAACAATCCCTCTATCCGAAGATGCCAGAACTCGCTCAGTTTTTGTGTCAAACTTTCCTGTAATCTTCATGATTTCCCTTCTTTGTGGAAGCCACTCAAAGCTAGCAATTCCAATGCCCTGTAGAGTTGATCGCCATGTGGCGTCACTTGAGGTCATCACGCTCTTTTCGCATCTCACATCCCAAAGCCGCCCAAACCCTTTTTCGTCGTACGACACAACTTGCGAGCATGCCACGTTCGACTCAACATGGAATACTTCAGAATCGTGAAGCAAAGGCTTCCCGAGCTCTTCTCTGCTGGCCAGATCCCATACGCGAACAGTACGGTCCTCTGATCCGGATGCCAATCGCTCCCCGTTTTCACTCCACGAAATGCTCCACACGCCTTCTCTGTGTCCTGCAAGTGGTGGTCCAGCCAACGCACATCTGTCCACATCCCAGACGAACACTCTCCCGGTAATCAGTCCACCCGCGATTCGCTTTCTGTTGCTGCTCATTGCAATGGACCATACTCTCGTTCCAGGCCCGTCAAGGTGACCAGTCAGCTTCCCGGTACCAGTATCTCGTACATCAATCCCCTCTTTCGAGCTGATGACCACCCGCATACCATCGTTACTCAAGGCAATGCAGTCAACAGTCGCAGTCTCGTCTTCTCTGGCGATTGATAACGGCTGAGTATCACCTTTGGTGCCGTTAGTATCCCAAACCAAGACAGTGTCGTCCTCAGTTGATCTCGAAGCAATCATATTTCCGCTCCTGCTAACCGCAACAGATCTTATCCTGCCCTTGTGGCCGTATAGCGGCTTTCCGATAATTTCACCACTCTCAAGATCCCAGACACGAACACAACCGTCGTCAGACCCGGAGACAATCTTGTTTCCATGTCCGCAATAAGCGATACAGTGAACGCGATCTGCAAAGCGTTCTGGACGGTCGGCAGCATCCGTGCTTCCCACGTTCCAAACTCGAATGGATCCGTCAAATGATATGGACACAATCTCATTTCCATCCGAGCTCAGTGCAACATGCGATACTCGGAATGTGTGCCCCTCGAAAGGCTTTCCGATGATCACACCACTTTCTGTATCCCACACTCGAACGGTATTATCAGAGGATCCAGAAACAACTCTTCTCCCATCGTGACTGATAGCCACACACAACACCTCACGAGAGTGACCCCTCATAGTCATCACTGACACTTCAGCGTACTCGACGTCCCATACACGAATAATACCTTCAACCGATCCACTGACAACTCGCCCGCCATCTCCACTGATCGCAACACAATGCACACAATCATTTTGCACTTCTTGTGGCAGCTGCAATTCTTGACCCGTCTCGTCCCAAATGTGAACATTGCCTTTCACTGAACTACTCACGATTCGCTTTCCGTCTAAACTCACAGCAACACATTCCACGACTCCTCTGTGCGCCTCCAGTGTATTCTCAACAGATTCACCCATATCCGTGTTCCACAAACGCATTCCACCGTCCAATGAACCCGAGGCAATTGTTTTACCATCACCACTTATTCCCACACATCTCACCGTTCCTGGACTCTCGAGACACCTTTCAAGCCTATATCCACCTTCAACATTCCAAAGTAGAATCTTGCCATCGTCATGACCAGTAACCACCCTGTTGAGACTTCCCGAGAACGAACCACAGGCATATCTGGCCGACCAGAAAGGCCAAGCATTCCGGACGTATGTTTTAAGACCCCCATGAGAATCTCTGTGAATTTCGACTGAACCAAGTCGATGAGCTTGTTGACTCCCGTGCTTCTTATCGTACTCCGTAACGAAAATAACATCATCCCGGTCAATCCATAGGATCCTTATCAAGTCTCCAGTGTGAGATACACAGAGCAGCTCAGATACACCTTCAGTTTTTATCGTTTCTAGAGCCGCACTGCCGGCTTCTTCCAGGATTCCGACTGACGGCTTTGCCCACGGCAGGGGAGCGTGTTTTTCGATCTCTGATAAGAAACATTTGGTCTTGTCGCAGTGTTCCGCGAACCACACCAAACGCCCATATAGCTGAAACCATGCTTCATACGAGTTATTTGCAACACTAACACAACTCATCCGAGCCGCCCTACCCACCAGTTTCAAGTATCTCAATGCGTTGTCAGCGTCAGATGTCTTCTTTGCAACATGCTTTCCGATTCCGATGTCTTGTTTTATACCAAAGATGCCTCCAGTCTGAAGGCGCAAAACAATCCACTGCGCCCTTTCCAGGAGCCACAACAGTTCCTCACCTTCCCCGGCTCCTTGCAAAACTCGGCATAAATTGTCTCGGATAAATCCGTCATCTTTGATGGTCCACCACGGTCTGAAAACAACTTCACCTTCTCTCTCATCTCTTGCGTTGTATGCGTCACTCTGGTCACCACGGAAGCACTTCCTTGCCCATGATATTATTGATTTGTGTCTCTTTTTCGAGAGTTTTGTATCTTCGGCTTTCTGCATTGTCCCTTTATGCGTTTCTTGCTCTCTTGGCATGTAGTTTTCAACTAGATGACTGAACCAAGCCTTCACTTCGTACCTCTCTGACGCTTTCCGCATAGCAATATCCAAGATCAAATCATGGAGCTGTACGCAAAACGAATTCCTACGCCGTGTAGTCAAAAGAACAAGAGATACTCCATCGAACAGTTCAGCAACCTGTCGAACCTTGGTGATTTCCAAGTCCCACAGCTTCTGTAGCACATGGCCGCCAACCTTTTGATGCTTTCGAAGCACGCAAAACCCACGAAACATATCTTCAAATGTCATTTCGAATCCTTTTTCGGATTCCAGAACACCTAGTGAGCTATCAACAATCAGCCTCAGTGGACCGTATTGCTCGGCGTTGCCGTCAATGATACTCTCCTCCTTTGTCCTCAGATCCTCATAGTAGTCAGTCCAGGCATCTTCATGATCTACATCACGATTCTCACTGTACTTTAGAACTGCAGCACCCGCAATTCCAAGCGCGAGGGGAAGTCCGTTGCATATGTTAAGAATACCTTTGAACGCCTCGCTGTTTGAGGGGCTGAGCTCAGTAACACTATCGAATCCGGCATGAGTCATCAACATACGGTGAGCCAGTTCGCCATGCGCTTCTCTCACTTCAAAATGAACTTCCGTATCAGCTCCTCTCAAAAAGCGCTTATCTCTGGTCGTGTAAACCAATAAGCTTTCATCATGTAGCATTGTCCCAAGCACCGAAAACACGTTCGATGCTATTCCGTTAACCCACCAAATGTCATCGACAAGGAACAGGCATTTCTGAGGCCTAAACCATCGAGCCGCTTTGTCTGATGCGTCCTGAACTGTCCGAAGACCCGTTATTGCTCGTGCCAACCGTTCTCCCCCAGTTCTCTCAACGGCTCTTGCGACTCCATTAATGATATCAGAAATTCTGGCATCGTTTCCTAGCTGAATGTATAGAACACCTCCGGGAAACCTGTGTTTGATGTCCGGGTCTTTTGCCAGTCCCCGCAAAGCACAGGTTTTTCCCACTCCTCCAAGACCAGAAGCCACGACTCCAACAATCCCACTGCTACTTCCTTCGATTATCGCTGCCTTCAGTCTCCCCTCAAAGGTGTTCGTAGTGTTATAATCCAACGTCAATCGTGGTGGATTTGGAGGTACATTACTGTCAGGGACATAAGACTCTTGTGTGTGGGTGACAGAGCCTGCAGTCTTCTCCAGAGATGGTATCACTGTGTCCCTCAAGAAGTGGGCAAATTCTGTAACGTGTTTCCAACATTCTTCCAAAATATCCCTCATCCTTTTCACGCGACTGGTGACACCGGCTTCATATGCAGAATTTGAGAACGAGTTCAGCTTCTTACGGTTGGTTTCTAGCAGCGACCGGATTTCGTGTAATCTTCGTCCAATGATCGCGTCGCATGAAGGAACGGTGTGTAGAGAGGTATTCTCTAATGTGTGCATATCTTCAAAAGCGTTGTCGTACATTTCTTGTAACAAAGAGAGCCTTTCCCTGTTGTCATCGACCAGGTCTCTTCGCTCGAAGTATTTCTTGACGTAGATCTCGATCTTTTCCACCAATTTAAATACCGCAAGAGCTGCGTTTGCATCGGCTGGTGCTGCCATTATGAATATCTTAACGGATTAATGCTTCTTGGTTATCGTAAGTGGCAAAGAACAACACAGATGCTGCCACTCTTACTAGTGAACTGCAGAAGCGTTCAGCACAGCTCGCAGGGACGGTTTCTTTCGGGATGGATCGTCCAGAGAGCAAATGGACTCGGCCATTGCAAAATCCTGCGAGCGAGACTGCGCTGATATACAGCTGAGCTGTCCCAAAAGATACAGATACTAGCTGGTGTCCCTAAAGACGTGAACCATATACCTTTCGGGGCAAGGGAGGGGATTCATCGTTGCTCTTCGACCATTCGACGGTCTTTGCCTTTGAACCGCACATGTAAAGGCCTTAAAGTTGTACGACTCATTCTGAAAACATCTTCAGCATCGCGTTCTTCAGCAAGTTGAACTTACCGGCTGTAAGACTTTCTCTTACACGTCTGGGGCATGGTTCCTGCAGCAAAACGGACGGACCACTTGCTAAGCACATCTTCAAAAGATGACGGTGTTGCGACGTTACCACGGCCAGCCTTCCAAACTCCGCGCACGGTGCTGGGCAGTCAAGTGAAGTTATGCACGTGTACCGTCAAACGTTAGAGTAGCAGAACAATATGGAGCTGGCCAACAACAATCTCCAAATCAATGTGATGAAAGACAACGCGGAACCTCTCTTCCACACCAACGACGACGAAGGGTTATCTAACCCTTACCGCCTACAACTTCTTACAAACCAAAGGTTACCAGAGGTTAAAAGAACACCCAATAAATAGCCGGAGGAAATGGGAACGTCCATCGGAGGCTCCGATTCAGAGCCCGCTCCTCGTGACATAACATAGAGAAATTATTCTCACGCCGTTCTGCATTCCAACACGCTCGTACCCCGAGCTTCCATATCCATGATACAACTATAACCGCATTATGGCACAAGTTGGCATTCCTCCTGTCATCTGCTACAGAGTTGGAGATTCGAGCTAAGGGTTACAACTCATCCAGGTGCCGTTACACGACGGTACAACTGCAAATCTTGTTAACATACTGAACGTGAGTTTGGTACTTCAATGTGATGCATGGTATGAACAAGAAACAGCCCAAAAGCACTTGGATCACCCTGATCTGTCCAACTGGTGGTAAACGGTACGCTCCAAAACAGCTGCAGTAAAAGGGTACGACCCAACACAAACGTACGAGTTGCTCATCTATCGAACACCAAAAATGACGTCATTTTACACGTGCAACCGTGCACATCAGTGAGGACACTGTCGTGGGCTACAAGTTAATCTGCCAAGGCTAACACATCAAGTATCAAACAGTACGAAAGCGATGCGACAGGTTCATTATCTTTGAGAAGAGTTCTCCAGGGATGAAACGTGCCATCATTGTACAACATGCGATACAACAATAAACGAGTATTGCACGCAGGATCGTTCGTAACCCTTCACCATGGTGCGCCCTGGAGAATACTGTACACAACAAAGTTGTGCCACCACATCCCCCAGCAGTGAACAAATGCAGGACCCCAAGAGGTCAACCTTTGTCATGCAGCGCATGGTCGGTCTCATTTCTACAGTTTTTTCCCAGCCGTAAGAGACCGGTGGCTTATGTTGACGCATTTTTCTACCTACCCTGCATTCGTGCGACGCCTCGCTAACACCTATACGAAGGTTAGCTGCACGCCTGCATCTCCCAGTATCTTTGGCACTGCACTTCTTGTTCTGCTCAGTGGTCTCACGATTCTTACCAAAATTAAAACCAACTTGAGAAAAGAAGATCCCCCACAGATGACTTGTGGCCTCCCATTCGTATCGAAAATTATTCTTATCCGTCTCTCTTATTGAGAATCCTTATCATTTGTACAGAAGGGGCTGACGGAATCCCTCAAATCTATACCACTACAAGAAATACCAATCCTTGCACCTGCGAAAAGTATATTTCTCTACCAGCAACACATTTCTCTTTACAGATGGTGCTGATACTTTCCGGCGCCCAGCAGTAGTACTGTCCAGCTGTGTTTTGTTTCATTGAACAGCAAACAAAGTGGTGGTTTTGAAGATTAAAGATCCACGTAAGCTCATTCGGCGTCACAATGCCTAAGAACTGGCGCTATACTCCACAGTCGTCCATGATCTCTTCGATCTGACGACACAACATGCGAGTATTCCGTGTCACGTGTTACTTGAACAAAAATTGTAAATGCTGCACGCACAAAGGTTTTCTATATCGATTCTTCGCTATTAGGATCATATGTGAACCTTGCTATTTATGAGGCCCACAGCATATTCTCAAGCAAATTTTCACGAAAGCAGCATGATGCAGGTTGAATAATCTAGCGCGCCCTTTATGTAATCAGCTTGCAGAAATTCGAATTGTGTTCTGGCTGCCACGATAAGACTTGAAGAAATTGCGCGTTTCAAGGCAACCTGTGAACCCACAATGGCGCATAGTAAAGAAGGCGCTGGTTCTGCTTCAGGCTTCTAACATCATCTACGCCAACATAATGTAACAAAAGAAGTCATCACCCCCAATCATATTGTTCTGAAGCCTTCGTTCTGGTTCATCCCCAAATTTTTCCAAAAGCGAATATCCACAGTAGCGTGTTTTGCGTTCTTCAATCTCATTTTTAGTGCGTTTGCTCGTCCGCAGTGTTTTGCGCACCATGTCCAAAGTGATCTCATTTGTAACCAGATGTTGGAAACAGCAACATAAGCTATTCTTTACTGCTATTCACGAGCTTGTAGTAGCTTAAAAACTCGTTTAGGGGTTTTTCAAGATCGATTGATGCGTTCCAAACGGATATTGCGTATTGTGTACGAAAACGTATTTGAGGCTATGACTCCCATGCACTAATAAAAACAGATCCAGTACAGCACGTAATCACAATCCGCGAAGCAAAGTTGTTGGGCTTCAATCCAAAAGACTCCATTAAATTATAACTATTCCATACTGTCAAAATTGTGTTGTATTATGAACACAAAAAGGGCTTGGAAGCGTTTTGGGAACGAATGAACATGCCTTTAGGTGACATATCACAGATTTTGTGTACAGGAACAAACAATTAAGTTGTGTTCCAAGGAGAAGCAGGCGCGTTGTGAGTCTGAGCGGGGGTGCATTCTGCAACGTGCTGATTTACGACTAAACGGTGGCAGCTATCGACCGCATAACTGCACGGTGTGAGTGTGCGGATTGCGCATTAGGGAAGGTGGCCAACGGACTTGCGCAGCAAGCGCAGCAGTGGGAGTGCGGCTGCGTGCACTGTCGTCACGTGAGCTATTGTCCCCCCGTGACGTTTGCGGTCGAGAAGGTACGGACGGGTGTGCGTTCGTTTCGCTACGCCCTCTTTTCCCGCACCTACAGAAAGGCGCTGAGAACTTTCTATATACACGCGTAGTCTAACATGCCACAATATCTCCTGGTGCCACTTCTCTGGCTCTGACTTCACTTTCGACCGGTATCTCGTCCTGCAGTGCAAGCCGCGCAAGAACAAAAAACAGTTATCAGAGATCGACAACAGCTTTGAGCTTTGTTGTGCAGGCACACATGCAGAAAGAGAAAACCAAGTGCCAGCCTTCTTTTTCGACTCGCGTGCAGCGTTGCGCAAGCACGGGCGGTAGCGGTCTGAATCAGAGCACAGTGAGCTGCCTTCAACGAAGCGTACGTTGTGATCCGGCTCAACATGAAGCCAAAACGCACATCGCCGTTGCAAATTTGGCTTGCAAATTGTGCACCACATCGCCTGCTGTAGCACTTTTGTCCCTCTTTGCGCAGCACCTTCGCACCGCATCGCCACTTGCGCTGCGCTTCTCGTTGACAAGTTCAATCCTCCCCACTCGCTTGTTCAAGCACAGCCGAAAAGTTGTGCCCGCAGCAGCGAGTGGGGTCGAGTCACACTTTCGCCCTCACTGCTGCTGCGTGTCAATGTGACGGTGGAATATCCACAAACCTGTGTCTCGTTTGTTAGCTTGACGTGGCATGAACGCAGCACCGCCACCACCCTTCGAACTTTGCTTGCACTCCTGTCACCCCGCAACGTTGGTACCCTTGCACTCAAGCGTTCGTTCACGTGCCCGAAGCGAGTTTGTGCGTGTAACGAACCGCTTTACGAGCAATATGTTCCTTGATTAATCCAAAACACGTTGTCCACAGCGCTTGTGCAATACAAAACTTGTAGCTTACTTTCACATTGTGCGCAACGCCAATGAGCGAAAGATGCAGTCTCACGTGCTCAAAGAAATGGGCGGTGCTACGTTTATCGGCTGCCCGTGCAGCTGTGTGCCATTCGGATAACTGTTGCACATTCCTTTCCCTTCAAGGCAAAGAATTGTGTACGTACGGCCAAGCTCCCCGCTTGTGCTTTGCAATTCTTGTTCACACTTTTCACCATGGAAAAGGCAGAACACGGAGGCTTCAACATGTTTTATTTCCATTGACGCAGAATATAAACACGGAAAGATTATCTTGTCCGATTCGATCAGAACGAACTTTCCGCCTTCTTTGAAGGAGTAGATGAAGGAAGACAAACACCGAATACCACCGTTTCCAAACTCGAGCTATGAATCGTATCTTCCGCCCACCTTTTTGTAACAATTTCTCAACAGAAATCTACATCAATAAGTTCGAGCGTCTTATGTTGCTAAATCTATCTACTTCTCAATTCTACAATACGGCCAAAATGCTGATCCATGGACTTCCGAGACAATCACGTCCCCCACTCTAACCCAGTCTCTCTCAAAAGTTGCCAACACCAGCTCACGCCCAGCGCCATTGCGTCCCATAATTTTCCAGAAATCCGTGGGAGGGAAGTTCCAGTTGATTCCAGCAACTTGACGGAGGTATATCTCTGAGGTCTTTTTGGGGTCGCTGGATGTCATCACACACTTTCCAAGCTTCACGTCCCACAGCCGTCCGTAACCCCGTTCATCATACGATGCAACCGTGGCACCACGTACGTCCGACTATACATGAAGCACTTCGCAGTCGTGGACGAACGGGTGGCCGATCGCCTTCCCGCTGGCGACATCTCACACGCAAACGGTGTGGTCCTCTGATCCAGACGCCAGTCGCGTCCCATCTCCACTGAACGCTACACTTTGTACCAAAATCGTGTGTCCTTTAAGAGGCGATCGCACTTGCTGCCGTGCGTGCACATCCCACACAATTACGGAGTGATCGGATGAACAAAATGCAATTCGCGCTCCGTCAGAGCTCATCGCCACGTACATGTGTAACTGTATATCACGCGTGACAGTCGTCACCCCACCGCTGTCCACGACCCACACGTCAACCCGTTCTTCAAAAGAAAACACCACTCGCGGGGGGTCTGGTGAATCTACGTTGTGTGGCATATGTACATGAAACCGCCAATCAGAGCTCGTTAGCCTCAATAAATGGCCTGGGCAGACATCCCAAAACCTCCACTCTTTTGAGGACGGCCAAAACAGCCAATAGCAGCCCGTTACCCTCAAAAATACATTGCATAAATCTTCACAAATAGATAGTCACAGCAAATAAAAGCATATTTGTCAATTTGTGACTTGGCGCATTGAATAGCCATCATGAATGCATACCTTAAAAATGGCGCCAAGTTCAAAACCAGACACTGTGCTTGCCATATACACTCGACGTAGACACCCCACGCCACCCACGTACACCTGCCACCTTGCACTTTTGTTGCAGCCAACGCCTCTACCACCTTCTGCTGCGCGTTGGTATTGGGAGGATCCAGGAATTGACAAACTGAGAGAGTGACACGCTTGTATTTAATAGGGCGTCGCAAAAAACAACTTCACTGGCTGCAAGTTTGTCGTTTTACAGCGAGGTTCTGGTACCCAGTGCAAAACGACAAACGCTGATATCTAGTAAGTGAAAAGCAACCAAATCTCCTTTTACGAATATCAGACCCAACCCACCTCCACTTAACTACCGCCTCCATCTAACTACCGTCTCCTCAGCTGTTCCACATTACTAACTTCGAAACATTCACTGCGATATCTTTCGGGATGAGAACTGACACAAAACTGTTTTCTATGCTCTTTCTTCTCGGTACTATGTGATGGAATAGAACCATGTTTCGTTTGAACACAGTTTACGCTCTTCAACCGCAACGACGCATCTCGAAAAAGAGAAAGTTGAAACGAGTCGGGTTAAAAAAAGGTATCCACGATCAATTCGGCACGGACTGGTATGAATTTTTATCTTTTGGTAAAGCTGACAATTTTATCCTTCATGTGAACGTTAACAGATGGCGGTTCTTCCACGATCTTCTTCCTCAAATTTAGAACGTGCGTCAAACCTGTGAATATTATTCTCCGTATTCCAAGCATGGCAAGAAGAGAGGACGAAAGCAGGTTTGCGATCAGTGGACCTTCTAGGATTGGTACTGTGGTATGTGATAACAGCGGATGTTATGCACTTTCTTTGCCCAATATTCGGCCTTGTGCCATCTAGCGTGAGTGCGTGGTTAAAATACGGATTAATGTTGATGTTGAGAGCTCTAAAAGCCGGAAACATACCGGAAGCTCGAATTGAATGGCCAAGTATAGTGGAGATGCAGGATTCTGAAAGACGTCTGGAGCAGTCGAGACCAGAAGCAGCCATATATTTGAAGGGAGTATTTGGCGCTGTTGATGGCGGCCGTTTCCGTTGCGCAAGTTACAATGATTCTAACCTCCAGAACTCTTACTTCGAAAGATATACGCAGAATACAGAGGTTACAAACCTGTTCGTGTGGAACTTCTATGGGGAAATCATCCGTGCAGCGATCAACTACCCAGACTCATGGCACGATTCGAAAATAGCAGGAGTTTCTTGTCTATACTGGCCACGATTGTCTGACGAGGTCACGCCACCGGGATACGCAATCATTGGTGATAGTGCATTCGCAGCCAACATAACAGTAACAAATGGGAAGTTGTTGCGCTCTAGGAAGTCGAACGAAGCAAAACAGGTGCCGAGGTCTATAGAGATGGCGGCAGTAGACTGTGTTCTTGAGAAAATATATCCCGCTTACCGCCAGACTGCGGAGTGGGGTGTGAACGCCTTAAAAATTCCTTTCCGAAGACTTCGTACGATACTGCCAGCTGATAGTGGAAGACGGTTTGATATAATTGCGATTTGCTGTCACCTAATGAATTATCGAACACGTATAATTGGACATAATGAGATACGGTCAGTGTTCGAGGTATGAAAATGTTGCGGATGTATTTGGTGGTTTCACTTACCTGCAATATATAGAACCCCCCTTTTCCTAGTAAGCGGTAGCAGCAGGCTCTTGTAGGCGCAATCCGTGCATTGGTACGCATGCAAATCAACCTTTGCTGGTTCCCCTAAGCGGGCGACATAATCTAGATGTTTCTTATCCGACTCTTGGTCATGTTATTCCTGTACAGCGGCCTCCTTGGCACCCTCTTGCTCCCAAACCCCCCAATGAGAACTCTGACAATACCACGTCACATAACGACGAGAAAGAAAATAGTAAAGAGAAGTCCGGAAAAAAGAGAAGAAAACTCGTACAAAGTGCACCGTAACCCGCCTGTCTGCATTCCGTACTCCTAGCAACAGCTTATAGAATTTTCAGCAACAGTGCCAAGACAAACTGGAAATAAAAGCCGGTTTACCATCTTCTCACTTTATGCCTTCGAATCAAACCTTGCTTTGACATCGGATTCACATGCCCGTTTTCATTGCTTGGAGCGTCATTCTTGTTTTCCTTTCCCGTTCATTTGTTGCGGTTTTTATGAGTTGCATCATTCTTTTGGATTGGACCATGTTCCTCACGAACATGAGTCCCCTGCGCTAATCGTCGAGGCCGATTGATTGTGCGTGACCCGCGGCTTCGTTTGTTGGATCCAAGATCACCAGTAGAACCTTCGGCATTCCTGTCAGAAGTTCCTACAGAGATTCTTCCAGCAGATTACTCAGAGGGTGTACTCTTTCGTCTACTTCCGCATGTAGCGTACTTACTTATTTGTTGAGATTGCTGGTTTTCGCGCTGCGGTACGGTATCTTGTGAGACGCCCTGCGATTCTTTTCCACTCCCATCCATCAACGATTTTGGTGGACTAGAATATGAACTGAGCCTGTCCACATTTCGCGTCCAGCGTGCCAGATGTATGCAGCCTTAAGAACATATCCTCTTCTTATCTGAGAAACCCAAAATGCTCGGTACCAAAGTACTTCGAGAACTGTGCATTTTCTCGTGCAAACCAACTTGCTTCATATGCCAATCCAGACCTATGTTCTTGAATAGTGAACATCCATCTTTGGTTGCTGAGTCACTGCGAAACAAATTGTAGGCTGGAATCCGAGAAGACTAAAGTCAGAGGAGGTAGTGCAAAATCTGCCATGACAACGAAATACTCGAAGAACCCTGCAAACGTCTGCATTACACCGAGTTGCAGAGCAGAATATGATATCAAACGTCTGTTTAACAAACGGTCGTTCTCCCTGTCCCGTGGCGGTCGCCGCATAATATCACTTTTCTGGTTTCTAGTATGCCAAGGCGATGGCCGGAAATATGTCAGTTCCCAAGTCGATACACAGAATCAAAACTGTTGTTAACGGAAGAGGAATCTTCAATGTGATAAAAATCAGGAAGGCAATGAGCTGAGGGATGTTGCTAGTTAGTGTATAGGCAATGCTTTTCTTGAGGTTGTCGAAGATCAGCCGGCCTTTCTCAATCCCGCTTACAATTGATGAGAAATTGTCATCTAGGATGACAATACTCGCTGCTTCTCGTGAAATTTCTGAGCCGGACACACCCATTGCTACGCCAGTGTTTGCTTTCTTAAGTGCTGGAGCATCCTTGCACCCATCTCCAGTCACCGTCACAATCTCTCCCATTCTCTGAAGGTTGCAGACAATCTCAAGTTTCTGTTGAGTGGATGTTCTTGCGAATACGATTTCTGGATGAATGAGGATCTCATCCCATCGACCTTCCTCACAATCTTGTGTCTCTGACCCTGTCACAACCACAGCTTCGTCATACTTGGATTTTGACTCGTTCTGGCCAGCAAGGTCCCGATTAATAATACCAACTTGTTGTGCGATGGATCGGGCCGTGTCGCGATTGTCACCCGTGACCATTATGACCTTAATTCCGGCATTCTTGGAAATTTGAACTGCAAGACGAACTGTTTGACGTGTTGGGTCAATCATGGATATCAGACCAACAAAGCACATGTCAGACAGAGGAATCGCATCTAAGTCTGGGGAAGCGTCTTTGTGAGATAAGACTCGTGCAGAGGCCTGAGGAGATAAATACAGCTCAGCGTACCCTAGCACTCTCGTCCCCCTTCAGGCCAGATAGTGTAGTTGCCTTTCAATAATGGAACTATCACGTTGACTTAACTGACGAACTCCACCTGGATTTAAGACATTCTTGTATTTAGCAAGAATCTTCTCTGGTGCTCCTTTGATTACAACACGTAGCAAATGATCTGAGTTGGGGCATTTGTGAACAGCTACCATATACTTGTTCTTCGATTTAAACGGAGTGGTAGTCACCGTGGGATTGTTTCGTCGAACGCCGGCGACATCATGGCTTGCCTGTGTATATCGAAAGATACGAGCCTCTGAAGCATCACCATAACAGCATGCTCCGTCGGTGGCGCGTCTGGATTCAAAATGAGCTTATTGTTATCATGTACTGCAGTTGAGCAGAGGGAGCCACGGTATATCAAAGACTCCAAGCCTTGGCGAATACCCACTTCCCTTTCCCCAGTTACAGCTTACCGTTGATTTGGTGACAACCACGACGAAGTTACTTCCTCTGTACGACCCCCACAAACGACGTAAGAAACCGCCATTCTGTTCTCGGTTAGAGTTCCAGTCTTGTCGGTGCAAATCACTGTTGTCGACCACAGCGATTCTATGGAATCAAGTTGTTTGATGAGTACCTTTTTCCGGCCCATTCTTATCGCTGAAGCTGTCAAAGATACAATCACAGTTGCTACTAAACCTTCGAGAATATTACTTACGATTATTCCAATGCTGTATACTATGTTCTGAATCATCTTGGTTCGCTCTATGGCTCCAACTATGAAGAACAATAGCCCAACCAGTACATCAAACGCTGCAATGTTGAGGACAAAGTGGTGGATATCCTTCTGAAGGGTTGTTTGACCAACTTCTGCTTCAGGTCTTGCAGTCATTCTTGCGATCTGTCCGAAGACGATACAATCTCCAGTTGCTATGACTACCCCGGTGCACGATCCATCGAGAGCAAGCCATGCAAAAAAAGCGAGATGAGCTCACTGTTCTTCGCAGTTAGCTCATCAACCTTGTGAGCAAGTTCCTTCCCCTTTGGAGAGAGTTCTTTTTTCTTTTCTTTCCCATAAGCTGGTCGTTTCTTGGCGCCGCGCGCGCTGTCTTTACGTTGACTGATCCCACTACGTCTCTTTTCTGTGTTCAGTTGTCTTTGAATGCTAGCAAGCTGTTTTCAGAACTGTGTGCCAACTTCGATGAACCCATCTACAAGTCAGTACGCAGCAAGAGTAGCGGAAACTCTGAGAGTTCGAATCGGAGAACCAGACATGCACTCAAGCCAAGGAATAAGCGTTTCAAAGCAATCAGTGTCATACAAGACTATATCCGGAGCCTCAGATGCAACGCGGCGCCAAACGTCTTCGTAAGTTCGACGCACTCTTCGAGATGCCGTATTCTTTGCTAGCACGACGACTTTCTCGGGTGCATCAACGGCTAGGACTTGGCATAAGTCTCTAACGCTTTCTTGTAGTTCATTGGCGATAATCATGTCCGAAGTGACCAGCTGCTCACGGGAAAATGGTACAGGTCGCGCCGCGCTGATGACAAGGGACGCGATGGCCGCCATGGCCTCTGGGCCGTTGATAGATACATGAGACATCCAGGCAGTGAGAAGTCCGGGTGAGCTCGACAGCTTGTGAAGCATAGCGTAAAATAATAAAGGAGACTGAACAGAAGAATCTTGGTTCGGTTGTTCGAGAGCCTGGTCATATTGAAAAGGTTCGTACACAAAATCGAAGCATGGCTGCGACGAAGGAGAAGCGGTGGAGGGAGGGTGTGTGCTGTGGGTGACGGACGGAGGCGCAATAGATACGAAGGCACAGCGGCGCTTGGCGCACACAGCGATGAGATTGGCAGCAATCTTACAAGCGCAAGATGCAGCGTAGCGCCAGCGCTGTGCCCACTGCGTGGCCACGTGCTGGGGCCACCACAAAACGACCTGAAGAGCAGAGCACTGGCGCAAAGCGCAACTCGCCGATATGACACCTACGTCACAACATTGCGATGGGCGAGCGGCTGTCGGAGGTGGTGATACCTGCAACGCCCACGCCCCCGCGCGCGTGCACGGACAGCGCTGCCACTGACGAAGACGCCCACGCCCACACCACCATGACGGCGAATCGCAGCCCACGCCGATGGTGCTGCACACGAGCGCGGACGACGCGTTCGAACAGATGCTCATGAGGTGCAACATTGTCGCCGCCGCTAGCACCACGCAGCTCAGCACCTTTGTATTACATTTCCACCCTCCGCCGTTGCGTTCGCCGCGTGGAGCGCCCCGCCGCGTGTTTCAATTTGCCCCATCGCCATAGCGCCGGACGCCGCCGTGCTGGCGCTGCTCGTTGCCGATCACTCTTCCGCTGTGCTCACGCTGTTGTGACCGCGTTCGCTCCGTCGATTGCTGCGCCTCGGCTTGCCCTCCACACCCTAGACGTCCGTCTCTGCCGCATTCTTCTCAGCCCTGTCTGTTCGCCCACCCGATCACTTCGCGCTTCGCGTACACATGTTGCCCCCTAATCAACACGCCGCCTTCCAGTCCATCTCCAAACAACACCACCATCTCCGTCCTCAACAACACACCCCTTCAGGCACCTACGCGCCCAATTGGCTTGTCCTCGCCCTCAACTTTTTGCTTATCTACTCCTTCTCTCCTGATTACTCCCGTCTCCACTCCTATTCCACCAACAAACTATCGCACACATCCGCCACGCTCGTCTTGCTTCCCACCTTGCCACACCACCACCACGCCTCATTGCTACCCGTAAACTGCTTTCTGCAGTTTTCTTATTCATCCATAGTCATGTATTCCTCTTTACTAATTCCAATCCAAACCCATCGCATCTATATCTCATTCTCAGATTCTTCTAAACATTGTCCTAGTTCAGACGGGGATTGAAATATCTCTCCTATACTCGGCAGCACTGCTGGTGCACTTGCTGGAACCGGATAAGTTTTCCGTCGAGGTAAAAGCTCCTTAGGAACTGTACGCATTGCAGCTTCCGTTTCTTTCCGAACCATGTCCTGAACAGCGGATATAGATACAACACTTCCTTCCTTCTGCACAGAACTCTTGATACATTCAGCAATATCAAGCATGGTCGTCGTCATAGTTTCCATGTGTTTCGCGATATCTACCCGCATCCGTTTCGCCAATGGTAGCCTGGGATTATCTGTTAATCTTCGTTTCCTACTTTCACCAACAACACCAGACGTTCTTCTCGCATTCTCCATTTCCTCCTCGGACGGTGCAAGGTTTTCATCGTGGTTTCCAAGCACAGTCACCTGTGCTTTTGCTTGAATATCACGATATATATTCGTTTTGCACGGCGCACTTCGGGTGGAATATGTGGATCTCCGGTTGGTTTCCGCGTGTAAGCCAGATGATCAAACTTATCCTTCACACTGTCTGTGGTTCTTCTCGGTCGGTCGTTCTCTTCAGCCCACTGCATGAACTTTTCTGCAACTCTGGATCAATGGTTTCTACCAAGTGGTTCAATGTCCGCTACCAAATCAAGGAGCTTCCGCCTATCTTCTGCATTGTAGTTGAGACTACCGCGACGAGAGTGAGTACCTTTCTGGAACCGTTTATCTTTCTCGCTCATCGTGTAAAGTAGACGGTTATACTTGTATTTGTAACGGAATAGGTGAGGCAAGGAAGGAAACCAAAGGAAAAAGCTGTATGCTTCACAAGAAGTTGAGTTGGATAGGAAGTGCGAGCGAAAATCCATGCTGGAACTTTGTAAAAACGGCCATGCTTCTTTGTTGAAGCATGGCCATTTGTAGGTTTCGTTAACTGCGTAACCGTTTTTTTTTCTGACGGTGGTAGGTGGCCAAAAACCGGCAAGGCCATATCCCCTCCCGAGTTTGTCATTCTGTCAATTCCTGGATCCTCCCATTCATTTACACCGCTTGATGTGGTCGGTTTGCTCGTGTACGATATCTGAGTAACTGGTTATGAAGGGCACGACATGAGTCTGAGGTATTACTTGGCAAAGGTCGGTGGAACAGAGGTTTCGCCGAAGCACGTGGTGGTAAGTGGGGGCGTGCGTGAACTAGAGTAATGACCTTTGATTCTGAGACAAAAGAAAAGAAGGTGCGTTGAGAAAAGGAGGTGTATTGAGCGTAAACAATGGTGTAGGGCAACATACTGATTAAGACCGATTTTGCGGTTAAAGGCGATGCATATGAGTCAAACTGGAGTAGTTGCGCGAGGGCATTCTCAGCAAAACGTTAAAGTTATTGACGCATCTGTTCTTAACCAGAGTCTACACACTTTGTCCGTCTTTGACTTGATACCGACCCACAGAGTGCTTTTACTTCATTTTTCGCTTCTTACTATCTGCGCATCAGCAATTAAAGTGTGTTGATTACTCTGCTGTCGCCTTATTAACGTCCTTATTGTCTGGGTTTGACTTTGTCCTTTTCTTATAGGAGGAATAGATGTTCCTACCAATGCTTTCTGCAAAGCTTCATCGTCGGTTTCGTGACCTATTTCGATCTAAGTTGGAGTTTTGGATAGTCTGGGCAGTGAAGGTTTGATTGGTTCTGAGGCGTTCCACTCCGAGCATGGAAGAAGATGTTTCTCTTTTAGCAGAATATTAACATTTTCCACAGCTCAACACATTCAATCCAGACTCGACAAATCGTTTCAATCCCTCAGGCGTGAGCGGTTCTCAGGTCCATTCCAGACGATTAATTTGAAGGCAAAGCCCTCTACAGTCGGCAAGAAGAGAAAACATGACAGTTCATTTCTGGTGTTACAATCCATGTTATGGTTCTTTGGTTGAACAGATGAAAAGGATTGAGTGCCCTTGGAAATTGAAGTAACTTCATTTGTTACACTATTCCCCAGCTCTCCACGCTATCGTACAGCCGATCGCAGCGATGCAATGTTCTGGAGTGTCCAATTCATGAATTCCACTTTTCTCTATAGATTACAATACTGTTTCAAAACATTTTGAGGTCCTGATACGGTACGAAATGCTAGCATCCTTGATAGTTCTTCTGCGTTCACTGTGGTGACTCTGACCATGTGAATTAATGGACATTGTAGAGCAATGCGTGTGCGCATACCCTTCAAGAGAGGTGGATCATGAAGGATTGAATACGGATGTGGCATCGCTTCGACTCAGGTATGAGTGGACCCCGGGAAATATTGAGTGAAATTCGTTATGAATTTTAATTGGTATTTTTGGAACATTCGTGGGTGATTTTTGTGGTATCTGGGACAAGTGGAGGCGTGGCAAGCGTAGGGATATTATTCATGGTTGGCATGATTCAAACGAGTCGTGTTGTGCCGTGGCTGGCAGTGCCGCCAAGTGACACAAGTGTATGTACCACAAGTGTGGCACAGTACTGTAGTAGTATTCTTAGTTTATTGTGACCCATTAGTACTTAAAGGAGAACGGTCTTGCCGTTTCACAGTGAATTACAGACAGGCTGTGATTCGGCTCTGAGTTTATGGCCTGTGGTGCAATGCCCCAAAGGGGAAAAACACCGAAAGACGTTCGGGATCTTCCTCTCACGAGGTGAACCCAGTTCGGTAGAGCCCTCCCAGAGGTGTCACGGCGAAGCCGGTTTGTAAGACCAGGGACACCTGTCGCGACTCGCGCAGGGAGGTGAAGTCGAAAAATCGGTATCCGCGTGAGCGGGGTGTGATCCTCAGTAGAGGTATTTTTCCACGTAAGTGGGGGTGTGTGGACGGATGCACACACGAGGGCCGCGGATAGCGGGAGGTGCTACCCTAAAAAGGGGGAAAAGGAAGGGCGAAGAGGAGGAAGAGAGGACGAAGTGAGTCGCAAGAGCGACGGGTGCGAACGGCGATGCCGGTAACAATATCCCTATTCAGGGCGAAACACCAATGCAATTGGAATAATATAACTCCCAGTGATGGGTCCCTTTAGATATGCAAGGGGGTTAGATGTCCCGTGGTTCACGGCGTTTCCCTCCAAGGAGGAGTAGAGCACGCGCGCAAGTGGTAACAACTAGAGCCAGTTCCCCAGGTTGGGGTCCCTTCTTGGGGAAGGTTTACTGGTGCGACTGCAGTGCGCCGTCGCACTAAGTACTAGCTTCCCAGAAATGGGTGTGAAAATAATAAATAAAATCAACTAAAATACTCCACATTTCGTGGCAACATCCACTACTGTGGCCAACCGCCAATTGACCCAAAACCGAGTCCCACGTGTCCATATCCACCATTGTGGGGCGTAGTTCATATACACATTACACAACCGATAATATCGGGAAAGCGTTCAAGTACCAAGAATCCCTCCCTGAGGGCGTTGCACTTCACCGCTGCTTATGTCAACAAATTACTTTCTCTGGTCCCGGGAGGTTGAACTGGTTTTGCGTAGCAAGGGACTGTGGAGCATCGTGGATGGCTCCGAATCTCCGCCAGGAGAAGATGACGAAAATGTTAGGAAATTCGATCGCCGTAAGGAAGTAGCATTGTCTACCATCTTGCTTTTAGTGCATGACTCCTGTGTTGCCCCTGTCATGGATATGCGAGATCCATCCTTTGTATGGAACACTCTCAAGGAACAGCACCAGGCTGTATCACAAGCTAGTAGGGATGGTCTTTTGGACTGTTATCAGGCAATGAAGATGAAACCAAGTGAAACTGTACTTGAATTTCGCGCTCGTCTCTCTGAACTGGAGTCCCAACTTGGAGGGATTGGCTACAACACTTCCGAAGCAGAACAGCTACGCGCTTTGCTACGTGGCCTGCGTGAGGAATTTGGGGTCACTGCAGAATTCATTCGGGGAATGGACAAGTCACTATCGGAATCTCTTGCGCTGCTCATTTGTAAAGAAGCAATCTACCTTTCCAGTCTTGAACTTTCCGGCGAAGTTACAAGGGCATTAGGTACTCGTCAGAAGCCTAAGATGAAGTCAAAGATCAAATGCTATTACTGTGGTAAGCCTGGACACAAGAAGGTCAACTGTTATGCGAACCCTGAGAGCAAGAAGTACCGTCCACCGCAGCAGAACACGGAAGGTCTGGTGTTGGACACAGATACTGCTTCAAATGTTGCCAGAGCGCTCATCTTGGGATCTGACAGCCATGAATCCCGCCCGAAATGGTTCATCGATTCTGGGGCAACAACCCACATGTCTAATGATCGTTCCCTGTTTGAGACGTTGGAAAGATCAACGCTTGAGAGTGTTGAAGTCGGAGATGGAACTCATATTCGTGTGCATGGGAAAGGCAACATACATGCAAGTACTGTTGCTTATGGTACTACCAACCTTGTTACACTCACTGATGTGCAGTATGTTCCCGATTTGAAGTTCATTCTTCTCTCTGTTGGGTGTATGCGCAAGAAAGGTCTAGTCATAACGTTCCGGAGTGATGAACGAGAGGGATATGGTACTTGTACTGTAACTGGCCGAAAGACGAACACAATTTGTCTCCTGGGATTTGAGTCAGAACGGACTGGATTTTACACGGCATTACTGAAACCTTCCGTTGCCAGTGCGGGTAGTGCGGCCTTAGTTTTCAAGACGAAGGTGAAAGAATCATTTTTATGGCACCGTCGACTGAGGCACACGTGCAGAGACCATCTTCGTAAGACTGTCTCGCTTGTGAATGGTGTTCCATTGCAGAATGTTTCTGAGTGGGGTATATGCGATGACTGCAAGGTATCGAAGTCTGTACGAGATACTAGGCCCGCACTCCATGTGAATCATGATTCGAAAGAACCAAGTGACCTAGTACACACTGATGTTGTTGGACCAATACGCATCGCATCGATTGGTGGTGCCAAGTACTATGTGACATTATATGATGACAAGAGTGCTTATTCGATGGTCAGGTTCCTGCAGAAACGTTCTGAAGTTCCGGCTGCTGTCAGAGAAATGATTGTTGAGCTAGAAACCGCTTTGGATAAGCATGTGAAAAGTATCAGGTTCGACAATGCCAAAGAGTACCTCTCCAAAACTTTGCAGAACTGGCTCTCTGAACGAGGCGTCAAGAAGCAGCCGACAGCACCATACAGCCCTGAATCGAATGGAAAAGCGGAACGACTGAATCGGACCTTGAATGATGCTGCGAGGACGATGTTAATATCTTTATCCTCATTTCCTGGACGGAGTAGGCTTTGGGCTGAGGCTATCAATACTGCAAACCATATTCGGAATGCTATATACACCTCCGCTTCTGATGGAAGCAGTACGCTCTTTCAGAAAGTGTTCGGAACACGTCCCAACTTATCCTACATCAGAGTTTTTGGGTCCTTAGCCTACGTGCACATTCCAAAGGAGAAGAGAGATGGCAAGTTTGGTCCAAGGGCTCGAAAGGGCATACTCGTCGGATTTGAAAGAGGAAATTCTTACAGAATTTACTATCCAGATAGTGCTACTTTCTCTGTCTCAAGAGATGTCCAGTTCGATGAGTCGATTCTTGGCTGGCCAACAGAGAATCGCGAAGAAGATGGTACCAGTCTATCCGATTTATTTGGCAGTGATGATGAAGGAAGCGAAGATATGGAGATAAGTGGAAATGAAGTGGATAATGAAGATTTTTCGACCGCTACGGAAGGGAAGAATGCCAAGGACAATGAAGAATTGATGGAGTTGGAGTTTCTGGATGAGTTTGGAAATGTGGACCCGGAACTTGTCACCCATTATCCACAAGAGCCACGACGGTCAAGCAGAATACATAAAGCCCCGAGTAGTTACACACCAGACGCTATGTTGGCCTTGCAACTACGTTGTGTGATGGGAGCCTGCAGTCCGGATTTGCCTTGTACGTACGATGAGGCCATGGGAAGTAGTGAACGCGAACAGTGGCATAGTGCAATTCGTGCTGAAATGAAGAACCTGCGACAAAGAGGAGTGATTGAGCTTACAGACCTGCCGAATCGGTCGCGACCTATACCATGCCGATGGGTCTTTGACCGCAAGCGTAACAACTCTGGTCAGGTGACGCGACAAAGGGCTCGCATAGTTGCAAAAGGGTTTATGCAGCAGTATGGTGTAGATTACTCTCAAGTCTTTGCACCTGTAGCCAAGTATACCACTGTTCGAATGTTATTGGCTATGATAGTCGATCAGTCTATGTGCTACATGAGATTGGACATCAAGGCGGCTTTTCTATATGGCACACTTGAAGAAGAAGTGTACATGGAGCAACCCCGTGGTTTTGAAGTGCGCGGCAAGTAAAATCTGGTGTATCGGCTGAGGAAAGCTATTTATGGCTTGAAGCAGGCATCTAGAGCGTTCCGAAAATTCTTGCACTCTATCCTGCTCAGTCTTGGTGCCGTTGCCTCTTCTGCTGATCCTTCTCTGTACCTTCTTCATGATGAGAGCAAGACGGTGATTGTGCTTGTACTGTACGTCGATGATGTTCTAATCGCTGGAAAAAACAAGAAGGACGTCCAACACTTTGTCAAAGAGTTATCAAAGCATATCGAGCTTCGAATCGAAACGGATGATAGCATATTCTTGGGACTAGTCATTGAAAAGTCTGGTATCGGATGAATTAAGATTCATAATGCTCCATTGATCGAGGATGCTCTTGAACGTTTTGGAACGGCGAATTGCTCATCTGTTGCTACTCCCATGGTTCCCGGCACAAAGCTTCTGGCTACAGACTTTGATGAGCGACGCACTGATGTCCCTTATCTTGAACTAATTGGATTTTTATTGTATTTGAGTAACACCTGTAGACCGGACATCTCGTTTACTGTTGGTTATTTATCTCGTTTTTTGGACAAGAACGGAAGTGACCACTGGAAGGCCGCAAAGAGAGTACTTCGTTATCTCAAGGGTTAGAAGTATATGGGACTCGTGTACAAGAAGACAGATGGCCTTTTGGTAGGCTATAGTGACGCGGATTTTGCTGGTGATGTATGTGATTGCAAATCGACAAGTGGATTTGGATTTATCCTTTCTGAAGCAACAATTTCATGGAGATCTAAGAAGCAATCGATTGTTGCACAATCAACAGTGGAATCTGAGTATGTGGCGATGGCTTTTGCCATCCGTGAATGTATTTGGCTTCGGCAACAAATGAAAGATCTACAAATTGGCAATCCTGGGGGTACTGTTATTCATGGAGACAATCAGGGTATGTTGGCCCTATCGAATGACAACTTATGCAGTGAGAGAACGAAACACATTGACGTTCGGTATCCCCTGGTTCGTGACCATGTTGAGAAGAAATCTGTTCAACTGAGCTATCTTCCCAGTTCGTTGTTGTTGGCAGACATTATGACCAAAAGACTGCTGACAGAAGTTCACAATCGTCATTGTCAAGCTCTGTGTCTCTCAATTACTTCTATGGTATAGAACGAGAGGGTGTGTTGACTGGATGTTAACGTTAGTCTGTTGACAGTTTGCATGCGTTCTGATATTATAGAATGAATTGTGACTTACGCGATAATATCTTTCTTTACGATAGATAGATATTTGACAATAGATTGAATTGTATGCACGATTTGGGCAAGAACTAAGCTCCAGAATGACTACTTAAGAAGATAAGAGTGCCTTGACGAAGTAAAGAGAGGCATCCAAGTCGTGATCAAGCTAAATGCACCATTGTGGCAAGCACCTTTGCACCCACGTATCGACAGTATTTCGGTATCATCACTCACAACTTTGTTGCAGCTGTGCGAAGCGATGATGCTGGTTTGCAACATTCACTTCCACTACTACTACTGCATATGGATTCGTTTCTCCCGAATTCGAGACGCATCAACGCAGTCTAAAGCGGGTCGGTCGATATGGTGAATTATGACTTACGGCATCAGAGATAGCTGTAGACCACTACAGCGCACATTACAACACAATCCATCTCTTTCGCAGTGAGAGAGGACGTAGTATGGTTTGCACACAACTCTTAGATGTCTACCTCTCACATCAAGGCGTCCAAAAATTAGCTCCTATCAATGTGGGCGGAATAACGGAGCATTTTTGTGCATCAGTGATTACACCGGCTTTGGTCGGTGCTACAAAAACAATTTCTTACAAATCACTCCGCTTTGAGTACGACCTGACAGCGAGTGCAGTGAGTGACGACGAAGTACGCAACACCGCATTACAAAGGTTTCTGATATCATTGGCGACCTCTCCTACCCGGAACCTTCCGAAAAAGGTCACTTATGACGGCTGTATTGTAGAATGGTCATTATTC
Organism: Gracilariopsis chorda; assembly: GCA_003194525.1. Taxonomy (NCBI): domain Eukaryota; phylum Rhodophyta; class Florideophyceae; order Gracilariales; family Gracilariaceae; genus Gracilariopsis; species Gracilariopsis chorda. The sequence goes on from NBIV01000153.1 coordinate 165,225, forward strand.
TTAGAGTGATTGGTACAAAACCCTCCTCTCGCGCTTTTGGAGGAGAGCTGACACGCAATAGAGCGCACAGAGGCAACTGACGTGTGCTGACACTCGACCTCACCCCTTTAAACAGGGCTCTGCAGGGCGATGGCTCGTGCCGGGAAAAGAGGCATCGTACAATGAGGTAAAGAGTTGCTAAAGGTCCCCACGTTGACCAGAGGTAGCACATCAATACATGTGAGGTCTACTTCGCCTCTGCTTGTGCTGTGTGTTTGAGCAAAGCGACAACACTGTCCAAAGTAAAGCGAAACTTCTGTAGCGTGTATCAGAGTTGGCTGTGATTACAGAGCACATTTCATTTTACAAGTTTACAAAACGGCCAAAAGCTGGAGCCGTGCTTTCGCGAAAAGTAAACGTCTCCAACTGGAACAACTGCCCTGTCCTCACCGTAGATAGATTCCAGGACTTGCTGTTGTTCAGCGCTAGTACTTGCCACATTTTCGGTAACTGCATCTTCCCAAAAAAGCCATTGCAATCGAGCAACTCCAAGGCGATGTAACGTGGAGGTCCATTTGGGGTCGCTGGATGTCATCACACACTTTCCAAGCTTCACGTCCCACAGCCGTCCGTGACCCCGTATATCATACGATGCAACCGTGGCACCACCTACGTCCGATTGCACATGAACCACTCTGCAGTCGTGGACGAACGGGTGGCCGATCGCCTCCCCGCTGGCGACATCCCATACGCGAACTGTGCGGTCGTCCGACCCAGACACCAGTCGCGTCCCATCTCCACTGAACGCTAAACGTACTTTATCCGTGTGTCCGTCAAGAGGCGATCGCACTCGCTGCCGTGCGCGCACATCCCACACAACCACGGAGTGATAGGATGGACAAAAGGCGATTCGCGCTCCATCAGAGCTCATCGCCACACACGTGAATATCTGTGCATCACGCGTGACAGTGGTCACCCTACCACTGTCCACGTCCCACACGTCAACCCGTTTCTCAAAAGAAAACACCACTCGCGTGCCGTCGTCGTTGACGGCCTCATATCCAAAACATCCGACACCAGCGAGATGCTCAGCAACGGCTTCGCCGCTGTTCGCGTCCCACACTCGAACAGTACCGTCACGCGATGCGGACACAATGCGATTCGCGTCCGCGCTGACCGCAACACACTCCACCGCGTCCGTGTGAGCTGCCAGAGGCTGTCCAATGCGGTCGCCGCTCTCAGCGTCCCACAGCCGGACGCACCCATCAGTACACCCGCTAACTACTTTCGAGCCCCGACCACAGTACGCAACACAATTGACACGTCCCGTGTAGCGACCCGGACCATCGGCAGTGTCAGCGTTCTGCATCTTAAACACACGAATCGTATTATAACGTGAGGTGACAACCTCATTCCCATCTGCGCTAACCGCAGCCCTGCCACCCCCCTCCAACTCCAGAGGCTGTGTAATCATCACACATTTTTCAGCGTCCCAAACACACACTGTTTTGTCCGTTGCAGCAGAAATAAATCTTCTTCCGTTCGCACTGAAAGCAACATATTTCAAAATACGAGTGTGACCGCGCATAGTTTGCACACTCCCTCCCGTGCTGTTCATATTCCACATCCGAATAGTGCCATCTTCAGATCCGCTCACCACCCGCCCGCCATCTCTGCTGATGGCCACACACGTCACATCATCCTTCTGCATCTCGGCTGGCACTGCTATTTCGCCACCAATATCCCGGTCCCAGGCGTAGATCGGAGTAGTACTGGAATTTATGCGACAAAGAATTCTCTTCCCGTCAAAGCTCACGTCAAAACCTCTGACTTGTTTGTATACCGTCATTATCTCAAATGGGTGTCCGGCAGCCTCATGATTGTGTATGTCCCAAATGTACACACGGCCGTGCTTCGATCCGAAAACCACGGTTCTTCCATCGCCGCTTATTGCAGCACAAGTAGCATAATTAGCACCGTAACCTCCAAGAATAACACATACCCACTGGAAAATACGACGAAGAATACTTGCAGGGCATTCCACAGAGTGATCAACCTTATACCCAGAATCTATGTCCCACACCACAACTCTGCCATCGTCATGTCCACTGACCAAATTCTTCAGGTTGCCCGAGAATGCACCACACCTGCAGCCACGTGACCACGGCAGCACATTGTTTCGTCCAGAGCTCCCACGACCTCCATAAAGCTTGCTCTCAGTGACGGCTGAACCGAGCTCGTACGTTTTCCTGTTTCCATGGATTCTATTATATTCAGTGACAAACAACGACCGATACAGAGGTACCCAGAGAACCCTTATCACATCTCCGCAATGACATAAATCGAGAATACTCGAGAAGTCATCAGTTCGGAAACTTTCCGTCATTGGCCCTCCGGCTTCGTTGAGAACACCAACCGAAGGTTTCACCCAAGGTCGAGGAGCACATTCCTCCACCTCACATGCAAACCTTCGCGTCCTTTCGCATTGCCGCGCGTGCCATATCACTCGACCATACATTTGAAACCACGCCTCATACGCGTTCTCAACCACGTGGATAAAGCTCATTCGAGCTGCACTTCCAATCAGCCTCAAGTATCTTACCAATTCTGCCTCCTCATCGCCACTTCCCTTTGCAACTTGTATTCCTATCGCCAAGTCCTGTTCCACACCGCTTATTCCACTTTTCTGAAGGCGCATTACCATCCATTGCGCCCTCTCTAGCAGCCACACAACCTCTTTCGTTTCACCAGCGGCATGCAGAACGCGGCACACGTTGTCATGGATGAATCCATCATCTTCCACTTCCCACCACGGTGTGAACATACCCCGCCCTTCACTGGTTGCCTCGATTTCTGTCTCAGTACTTGCAGTGCGTTCCTTCGGGATGTAGTTCTTGAGCAGAGTCTTCAGCCATTCAGTCTTTCTACTTCCCGATGCCATCTCGTTTGCAATTTCCAACACCAGATCGTGAACCTGAATAGAGAACTCATTCTCTTTCTTCCTCATCATTCTTATAAGAGATACACTTTCAAACAATTCAGCAATCTCTACCGCTCCGCCCAAGTCGTCCACGTTCCACAACTTTTGCAACATTGATCCCCTAACCGATTGTTGCCTCTGCAGAACACAGAACCCTTGGAACATATCTTCGAACGTCTTCTCGAACCTCGATTCCAGATCCAGCACTTCGAGAGATCGATCTACTATCCGTCTCAACGGACCGTACAGCTTCGTACTCCCACTTGCAATGCTCTTCGCCTTCGATTTCAGGTCGTGGTAGTAATTGCTCCACGCATCCTGATCGTTCATGTCGCTCCCACAATAGCTCCGTACCGTGGCCCCAGCAATCCCCAGAGCAAGCGGAAGTCCCTGGCATATCTCCAGAATACCCTTAACAGCCTCTCTGTTGGACGAGTTCAGATCCGTATAGTTCCCGATACTCGCGTGGTTCATTAACATGCGCTGCGCAAGTTCTTCATCTTCTCTCTCCTTAAATAGCACATTCTTATCAACTCCCTCCATGAAGCCCTTTGATCTTGAAGTGAACACTAACAAGCTCTTCTTATTCAACATCCTGCCCAGCTTCCTGAGTTCATACGGTGTAATTCCGTTCACTTCCCATATGTCGTCAACAAGAAACAGGCATTTGCGTCCTTCAAACCACTGCCTAGCCTCATCGCATGCTTCTTCCACCGTTTTGGCCCCCTGTATCGTCCTGCACAGCCGCCTTCCACCAGTTTGCTTTACACATTCTGCGATTCCCTTGATTATGTCCGGGAGAACTGAATCATTTCCCAACTGAATGAAAAGAATACCGTCTGGAAACACATCCTGAATGCCCTTCTCATCCGCAAGTCCACGCAACGCACACGTTTTCCCAACACCTCCAAGCCCCGACGCCATCACTCCAACGATTCTACTGCTGCTTTGCACACAACTCAGGATTTCGGCCTTCAGGCTCCCCTCACACGTTACTGTGCTGCTATAATCAAGAGTTAGTCGAGGTGGATTGGGAGGTACGTTGCTTCCAACTATGTATCGATCACGTCCACTATCCACATCCTCCGTCCTTTCAAGTGCTGGACGTACAGATGTTTCGTAGTACTCACGTGCTTCGGTGACAAGCGCCTGACATTCTTCCATAACTCTCCGCATTCTCTTCACCCGACTCATCCAATTGGCCTCTTCAACTTGTTCAGTGCGTGACCGCAGATCTTCAAGCCTGGCTTCCAGCCTCTCTTTGAACTCTCCAAGTCTCCGGTGTATGGTGTTGTCGACCGAATCAATGTCATGCAAGCGGCTGTTCTCTGCTTCGTTAATGTCTTTAAGAGTGTTTTCGTACTCATGTAGCAGATCACGTAACATTGTCTTATTGTCAGCCACCAAGTCCCTGCGTTCAAAGCATTTCTTAAAGTACGATTCAAGTTTGTCCGCCCCCTTGCTCACTCCAGCAACAGCTGCTTCGCCCATCTCGCAAATGAGCCGCAGGCGTAGACCTGAATCAATGAACTCAGATCTTCTTGCGCGCAACAAACGCCACCGTATTACTGCAGTGTTCTCCGATTGGAACGTAAATCCACGAGCTTCAACGGAGCAAAACGGCGGTGGTATTCAAATAATGTGTGTTGGTATGGTGTCAACCAAGTTTGAAACCACAGCTGATAATGTTGTGCCAGGACCGAGCCCTGGAAAGCGGTCAAGCACCGTTGAACCGTGGTCAGCTCTGTATTATCCGCGAGGACTTGGGACCAAAATGGTGAAACCCGCCGGAACGTACAAGGGCTCACTTGCCTGTTTCCAGGTACGCGGTGGTCCTTGGAGCTAGGAGGGATGAGTGCGCAGTATATGTCAAGTCTTAGCAGCGTTCCCTTGGAGCACACAGCTGTAGCGGAGGTAAGGCTTGTAGGCGCCGAGTTGAGCTCACGGTGCGGCTTGCAAGTCTTGAACCTCCATCTTTCAGCTTGTGTTGTGAGACTGTTCTTGTGACGTGGTTTCACAACAACCCAGCGCAGAATAAAACAGGGGTTGCTTTTGATGAGATGCCATTTGCCAGTCGCCATCCTACAGACGGGAGATTGCAACAACCCAGCAAGATCGAGAGCTCATCTTAGATGACCAATCACAAACATCCACCGTGATGTCTTTGACGGCCAGCAGCCCAAATACACGTGCAACGGTAAAGGGGGAGGATCCGTGTAACAGCCTGTCCTACTAGACAGTCCTATCACTAAGATCACTATCACTACCCAGATGTAGTTCAGTGAGCTCGGGCGCTGCTCGCGCTGCTGAGGAGGATACTCGGGGCATTTTTGGCTTGGACTACTCAATAAATTGGGCCGGACCAACCGGCCCGGGGAAGCGAAGGCAAGAAGCCGAAGAAGAGATTCAATCGCTCCTCGTTCCCCTTTCTGTGCGCTGACGAAGAAGTCCTCGAGCGCGACCATGTCCAACTCTACCCCAGTTATAGGCCCAGCTCCAACATTCCCAAAGTCGCTCGCTCCCAGCGACCCGCCAATGTTTGACCCGCAAGGCGACTTCCAAGAGTACAGGAAGGATGTTACGCGATGGGTCGAAACTATTCAGGCAGCTGCAAACCTTGGAGAGGACAAAATGTACAAAACCGTGTACGCTACAATTGGTCGCCAACTATACGACCGCGGTTTGTCCAGAGAGCAGAAACGTGTTGTTGACGAAGCACAAAGAAGTAAGCTCATCGATTACAAACAAGATGATCAACTTCAGGCTGTCAAGGAAATCGTTCAGCTGATTGCTGTCGACCCTCCTATTGCAGTAGTCACTCGCCTCATCACCTCTTTTACACAGGTCATGCAGTGCAAGCGTCGCCGTAGTGAAGATTTGAAGGCTTTCGTCGCTCGTTTCCGAAGTCTTGCTGCCGATCATTTGATGCATGTGGGTGTCTCGACTTCGTCACAGGTTAGCGAAGTATTGGCCATTACACTCCTCAATAATGCCATGCTGAGTGAAGAAACATTGACGAATGCGATTCTTCAGTTGGTTGCTTTAGCTGAATCTCGCAAAAAGGTGGACGCTGATCTTAAAATGTCGATCAACTCCTCAACGCATCAGGCTCTGCTCCAAATGTTCGATAGGTTATCCGATCTTGTGGAAAATGACGAAACAGTACCACAGCCTACCGACAACGCTAATACCGTTCGTCGCAAAGCTACTGACATGGTACAAGGTGTTAGTCAACTCCTGGACTCGAACAGGGAGCAGATCGATCATCTTAAAACTGGAAGCAACGAAACGCATACTAACGACGATATGTTCTCGACAACTCCTCGACGTCGCTTGAATCTCGATGACGCAGTCACGGTGATACGAAACCTTGCTTTCACTTCGAAGAAGATGGAAAAGCAGTACACCAAGAACGACATCGAGAACATTGCTACTCAGCGCGTCGACAACCTGGTTGAGAACCGTATCCAAAGAGCTCTCGCTGCCTTCCAAAAGCATTCCGATAACCCTGGTTCAGCCTCGTCTCGCAGACCATCCGATCTCAGTTCTCGTAATCGCTTGTCGAAAGGTAAACAAGGTTCGAACAAGAAGCGCAGAACGGACATCAAGGATACGTACTGCTACGATTGTGGGAAGAGGGACCACATCAGAGGCGACTCGCAATGCAAAGAACCGAGTTTCCAGACCAAACGTCTTCGAAAGGAAAAATACGCTCATCAAAAGCCACCTGACACCAACGACAAGTCTTTTCGTCAGGGCTCCAACCCCTCTCAACGCAGTCATCTTTAACTGCGGGGGAAGGAGCCAATTCGGACATCATAAGCTTTTCAACTGATCCGAACCCCATTATCGACCCTGGTTGTCCAAAAAGTGTTGGTGGACTCGACTCTATTGCCCAACTTTGCACGTCAATGGGGATAGAAATAGTTCTGGAAGATCTTGACTGCTCGCCTTTCCTCCATGGTTTTGGCAAAGACTGTGTAGATGCCAAACCAACGTTCGCCAAATGGACTCTCCACAGCAGTGATGAGAGAGAAAATTCGTTTTCCATCCATTTCTACGTCGTTGAAGGAACCTGCCCTTTGCTCATTGGACTTGACGTTCTTTCACAATGCGACATTCTCGGCGAACAAAGCCAGATCAAAGCCCCAACAGGAACTGTCTCGAACTCTGTCCCGGTTGTTATACCAACTTACCACACAGGAAGTGACTTGAATAAAAGAATTCATATCCTGCTCGTTCCTTCATGCACAACTTCCGTAAGATCGATGTTGGCTCAACCCAGGAAAGGACGCTCTGCCAAGAAACTAATCGAAAATGAGGAACGATTCGCGAAGCGTTTCCACCTCTACACACACTTCAATCCAAGGGACATGAAAAGGATTTGTAGCCGTGCAGGAGTACTAACCAGAACCTTGGAGTCACTGCTAAGTGAGGCGTACTCATCTTGCAAGACCTGTGCCTCAACAGGAAGGCCACTTGCATCTCGCAAGGTTTCGTTTTCTCGGTTGTTGAAAGAGTTCAACGAACATGTGCAGTTGGATTTCATGTTCATCGCGGAACTTGGAAACCTTCCAATTTTACACATGAAGGACGCTGCAACGGGTTTTTCTGCAGCGGCCCTGTGTTTCTCACGCACAATGAAAGAAGCGTCGAAGTGTCTCAATACCCACTGGATTAGCATCAACGGACCACCCGTTGAACTATCAGCGGACCCTGAGTTCTTCAAGGGCGACTTCTTAACCATGTGCGCCTCACACAACATCCAATACAAACCTCGGCCTGCACGACGCCACAACAAGTTAGGCATTGCAGAATCATCTCATGAAGCTATTCGATATTTTGCCCAAAAGCTCATTAAGGAAAGAGGCTTCGCTGCCGCTAACGGACTTCCAGTTCACTCTGATCAAGAGATTGTCGCTCAAGCGGTCTTTCTTAAGAACAGTCTCACAGGCTCAAGATTCATGTCAAGTTTTGAACTTGCGCGTGGATACCGTCCCGCATTGTCAGGACTCGATCAGACCCCCGTCAGCCAGCAGCTTCTCTCCGCATATTACGAGAAAACTGCTCGCCATGCTCTCCATCGCTTCATTCGTTCGAGGAATGTGAACTGCCTCCACCGAACTCTCCTTAAACCTAGCACCCCTGTGTACTTCTTCAAAAAGGGAACCAAACGAGGAAAATGGTATTCCGGATTCGTCAAGGAAGCGAGTGAACACTATGTAATCGTATCCTCGACAAAGAATCTCAAAGGATACAGCCATACGGTAGCGTATGAAGACTTACGCCTCCAACCCAAGTCTAACCTACTTCGCGAAGTGGAAGAAATAGAACTTGGATGGAATGAACTTGTCCTTGACCGGGCCACAAATCCAACCTCGGAAAGTCCAATTTCACCACCCGTTGACAACACACAAAACAACGAGTTAGTGACAGTGTCAGATGACCTACCAACTCTTTTTCCATTCGACACTGACTTCAACCAATCCGACTATGCCGATTGGAATGATCATCCCTCTAGCGTTGCTTACCTTGCTCAAAGCGCACTGGTCACACCAGTCAACCACCCGTCAAAGGATATTGGTCAGTACGCCTCAGTCAAGAGCACCGTGCCTAAATCCACGACCTTGACCTCCGCAAAGCAGACAATACTCCGAAACCTCTATCAATGTCTCGGCAACGAACCTTTGTCGGAGCATAAACTTCAATGTGCCCCACGTTGGTTGCTAGATGAGGCTATTGAAAAGGAAAAGAAGTCATATGCCGAACGGAAGGCCTATGTACCTGTTTCCATACGCTCTCTTCCTCGTAATGCCAACTTGATTTCGTCACATCACTTCTTCGTAATCAAGCACGATGGGGAAAGCAACCAGTTGAAACTGAAGTGTCGTCTTGTTCCTCATGGTAACAAAGACAAGCAGAAGCACGATTTGCGCTCTGATTCCTCAACGGCCCAGTTTCCTACTCTTAGATTGCTTCTATCTCTTGCGACAGTGTTTCATTTCACTCTCGCCTCCCTTGATGTAAAATCCGCATATCTTCAAGCTGGAAAACTGAATAGGGACATTTACATGAAACCTCCACGAGGATGGACGAAATTTGTCGATGAGGTATGGAAACTCCTAGCCCCAGCCTACGGCCTCGTAGAGTCAGGCCGGCTTTGGCAACTCTGTGTTGAGAACTGGCTCTTTGAGCAGGGATTCGTCGATCTTCCTGGTGTTCCTCAGTTCTTTCTTCTGTGGAAGAGAAGTAAGCTCACGCTTATCCTTGCCAAAGTTGTTGACGACATGATCTTCGCTGGAGAGCCTGAAGCTATCCAACAATTCCAGAAGTCCATATCTGCGAAGTTTGATGTTGGAAGATTCAGCTCTGAGTCAGACATCGTGTTCAATCGTCTTTTCATTCGACAACACCCAGACTTCTCCGTATCCATCAACATGGATGAATTCCTGAGCTCAATTACCCGTATTGATCTCACCCCTTCGCGCAAGAAACAAAACGATGAACCTTGCACGCTACAGGAAATCAGGGAATATCAGAGACTAACTGGCAAACTGAATTTCCTGGGACATGGCATACTCCCGCAAGCTTCTCTTGTCGCTAGCAAGATGCAGCAATATGTGTCGAAACTCAAAGTGTCAAACATTCGTCAACTTAACGCTGCCCTGACACACATTCGTTCCCTGAAACCTCACCTTTACTTCAAATCTCCGCAAGAACCACTTCAAAGCAAACCTGAGCTTCTCCAAGTACTCAGCCTGAGTGATGCAGCCTCTGGAACGTCATCGTATGGACAAACCGGCTCGCTAACTGGCGTAATATTCGACTCGAAGAATGGCATTGTGCACCACCACATCGATTGGCATAGCTCAAAGCAAAACCGTGTTTCATTCTCATCGGCTGGCGCAGAAATCCTGGCAGCTGCGTACACAGCTGATCGAGCAATCCACATGTCTGAAACCCTTGCCTACATTATGTCAATGAATGGGAATCGACCACGCCCTCGTCTGACACTCCTGGTCGACTCAAATGGTCTTTTCACCACCATTTCGACTCTCCACGAACAAAAGGACTTTCGATTGAGACCCACGGTCGCTCGACTACGTGATTCTTTTGAATCGAACGAGATCAACAAGTTGATTTGGATACCGGGACCCTTGAACCTAGCTGACGCATTGACAAAGATCAACCCTCACGCCTTCAAGTACTTGAACCAATCGATGACGGAGGGACTCATTCCGGAATCATTGCAAAAGTTTCTCAACGCTTCCTAGGTTGTCTTTCTTCTACGTTCTATCGCTAGCTCCTAGCTCTCTTTCGCATTCGCTTCGACGAACCATTTCTACTCTTCCGGTGCGAGACCATTCGCTCCACTATCATGCGTATCTCGAGTACTTTCTCGAAATTATTGGTATCTCCCAAACAACACCTCAACGATTCTTCGCTCAGCTGAAGCGGATATTGTTCGACAGCATCCAAGATCTGTCTCAACTTCGCGTCAACACAGACAACGTGATCCACATTCCTTCCTCGCAGTCGAACAAGGAAGACCCCGTCGGTTTGTCCTAACAACCAACCAATTCTGTCTACCGACCGCTCCTTGCTGATGCATACCCTGTTCAGCGCCACCCTTTTCGCGTTGTTGTTGATCCATTTACTTGCACTGGTAAATGAGATCATGACCGGGATCGTTCCGTTGAGCATCACTTCCCGAGCGTATTCGTGACCGATTGCCCTCGCAATTCCATTAACCAATGATGCCTGCAAGCATAGTTCCCTTGTTCGGCAAATCTCCATACGCTCCTCCTTAAGTGCGAACCTTTTTGATTCTTCAGTCACAGGTCGCGCTCCGCAACTAGAGACCCGAATCGGCACAAACGGATTACGGACGCAGTAGTAGTCAAGGCATTCAACTGCATCCACACAATTGGTGGGATGTATTGTGGTGGAGTCCGTCAAGTAATCGTGCTCAGTACTGAAGGGTATGCCCCCATTCCAAATACCCTGATGTGCCAATACATTCACCAGTCCAACTCCACTAAGGGTATACAAGTTCACTTCATGCCAACCATAACGCGGTTCATCATGATTTCTACCATAGTACCGGGGACCAACTACTCGCTGTACACCTACTGAAGTTCGCAGCACCGTACTGTGCGGGATGAACATAACCGTGTCCACACCCCACTCTTCTGCACTCTTCTCCTGTTCATACAACCCCATGCGGAATGCAAGATCATGGTGCAAGTATTTTCCTGGCCGCTCGAAGCACCACTGGGTTATGGCACTCCCTGCAATTTTCTTCATTTCTTCTCTTCTGACCAGACGATGGTCGCCACACAAATGCTCCAGCATGTACCGCTCACGTCCATTGCAGTCCCGTCTCGCAATCCTAATTACTTCTTCCATGACCCATTTCACATCCGACGATCGTGTACACGTAAGCCTCGACTGGCTATTGTCACCATGCTCATATAGCACCACCCCGCTGTGGTCTCCTGCAGCTTTGGCCATGAACGTTCGAACACTTCGTGATTCTCCAAGCGCGCCGAGTCGCGCATCGTGCCATGCTCCCCGTTTCTTTATCATGCGTTTCATTCTGGCTCTGCCTACTTCTGTTGTTCGGTTATCGCACTGCTTCGCTACGCCGCCCTTGTTTCGCTTTGGTATCCACAAAGAGATGCACGGCAATGCCTCCAAGCCCCTCCTAGTTACTCAACTAGTGGGCTATTCACTGGCGTTGCTACCGAGACAAGCACACGACTCGACGGCGGCGGCGGTGGCTTCTTATATATTGTCGACACTACCGCGCCGTGTCGGTCAAAGCCGACCGCTGTTCAAATTTTCCTGTCGGTTCTACTGTTTCAAATCGCTTTGTTCTACTAAGAAGTTTTTTTTTGTGTGCGAACTGCATATCGTTCCGTCCGTTATTGTCCGCAAAGTTCTGCCCCGTTCCGCACAAAGGAGGGGGGTGTAACAGCCTGTCCTACTAGACAGTCCTATCACTAAGATCACTATCACTACCCAGATGTAGTTCAGTGAGCTCGGGCGCTGCTCGCGCTGCTGAGGAGGATACTCGGGGCATTTTTGGCTTGGACTACTCAATAAATTGGGCCGGACCAACCGGCCCGGGGAAGCGAAGGCAAGAAGCCGAAGAAGAGATTCAATCGCTCCTCGTTCCCTTTTCTGTGCGCTGACGAAGAAGTCCTCGAGCGCGACCATGTCCAACTCTACCCCAATCCGAGAATTCACAGTTTCACCGTTTCACATACATGGAGCGAATCAGAGTGGCTAAAAACGCTCGTCTTGTTGCCTGAAAGTGTGGAAACTGTGACCCCAAGCACATACCCGCCACACTTTCGCAATTGCTGTATGGTGCAATGGAAAGCAAGATTTGAGTAAGAAAACAAGCACTACTCTCTTTATGCATAAATGATCATCGACTAACTCTAATGTGATGAGTTCTTCTTTTCTCAAAGCTCACATGGATTCAAACGTAGAGCTTATTCTCATCCTTGCCGTTGCAATAACCAACATTCTCTTTGTACTACATCAATCTCGACCGTCGCACAACAAGTTTTTCCGAATATCAAAGTACACTAGACATGGCATACAACACCCCCTTTGTAATAAAACTTTATGGCAATCTTTTCTGAAAAACGGTGATGACTCTCAGTTTGTTGTGGCGCTATCAGTGCCTTTCGCTTCTTATTTCTTGGTTAACTTCTTCGCTAGTGTGACAAACGAAGATGGAAAGTGCACAATGGTTCTCTATTTCACCATATTACTTCTTCCCGTGATCGAAAGTCTCTTCTAAACTCAGAGAGCTTGTTGAAGTTTGCACTTCTCTACATACGAACGAAAGATGTGATGTACGAACTATGCACATCTTTTGGAATCACGCCGAGTTCATTATCGGAATGGTTAGATTATTCGTTCAAGATTCTGTGTGATGAGATGAGAGACCCAAGCTACGAGGCGTTTCAAATCGTATGGCCAACTGTCGCCGAAATGGAAGAATCAACACAGCTGTTGCAGAAGTATCGATCGTTTGGGTATGCCCTGTGGGGATTTTCGTTGTGAAAGAAGGAGCGCGCTTCAAATGTGGTAGTTTCGACGATATGGATGCGCAGATTGCGTATTTTCAAGCTTTCACGCAGCAGGTTGAGGTAACGAACCTTCTTGTGTGGAACTTCAAGGGCGAAATAATCCACGCTGCGTTAAAATTCCCGGGAAGTTGGCATGATAGTAAACTTGCCTATGTTTCAGGACTGTATTGGCCCTCTCTAAAAGACGATCACACCTCCAGGTTATGCTATTCTGGGTGATAGCCCCTTTTTCAACAATAGACGGGTGACAAATGGGAAGGTTCTGTGAGCACGAAAGCTCAATGAGATGAAGAATATTCCCAAGTCCGACGAGTGCGCGGCAATCGAGTTGTTGCTTCAACGGTTATATCCGAACGAACGGCAGAGTGCAGAGTGGGGAGTTCGGGGGTTGCGGGCACCGTTTCTCCGCTTGAGTACAATACTTCCATCAAACTTGCGTAAACGAGGCAGACTGCTCAGCGTGGCCTGTCACCTTTCTAACTATCGCACAAGAAAGGTTGGATACAATCAAATAAGGACTGTGTACAGCTCCTTCTGACGTGTATATGCTTGGAGTGGGCGTGCTGCAAGAGGTGCAAATCAAGCCGAACGCCGGAAAATTTGAACTGCGCTGGATAGGCGAACAACGATAGCGAAGCAGTGGGGGCGGTATGTTTGTAGAGATATTAAGAGGCTGCAAAAGCGTTAGGCGGGATTGCAGGGAAATTAGCACGGTTCTGCAACGAGGCATCTGGCCGACTCCCTGAGCGCCAGCATGAAGTTGTGGTTGTCGGCGGTGAGGTATAGCGTAGAATGGCGGTCGGAAGGAAAGGTTTGCGCGACGAGGTGAATGGCCGAGGAGGCGTTTCCAGTGAAGATGATTTGTGATCTTGCGCATTGAAGAAGCGCAATACCGTTGTCTTGGCGCCATGAAAGGTGGCGGTGGCAGCTGAGAACGGCAGTGAGGCCGAATGCGGGATAGCATACACGTTGGAGGAAATATTTGATATGTGCTGTTCAGGGAGCGATTTCGGCACGGTACATGCGCCGGTGTAGTCGAAATAGACGACGTTAGAGCGGTCAAGTTGTGAAAACTGCTTTCGACGCAGTCTAGAAAAGGCGGAAGTGTTGGTCATAGCGAACGGCATCGGTTTGACAGCAGACAAATAACGAGCGGGCAAACAGCGAGAAAGAAGAGACGAAGAGGCGTGAGCAGGGAGAAGGAGGGCGATGCCGGCGCGAGCATGGGAGAGCCATGGTTGCTTTAAGCACGTTGGGGCGAAATGCAACGGCTGTAAAGAAAAAAAGTGGCCAAAGAGGACCCTCTGTGCAAATGGGCCATGTGTTTGCAGCATCCTCCCGACTTTGCACCAGACTGCAGCAAAAGTCAGTATCGCACGTCCCGTCACTTGCACAGCGTTTGCCACCACGCAGATTTAGCGCCACGCAGAGGACCAATCAGCGCCAGCCATGACATGGCGGCGTAATGCGCCCAACACGCCACCTGCCATGCACGTCCAGACGAGACGGGACGCTCTGCAATTCACGACAAGTCACACACCTGTTTGTACAGCCACCAGTATTTCGTCCTTTCCTCTCACCATGCCATTGAAGATGATGTGCCTCTTGATCTGCTCAGTGGCATGTTGAGCTCCAACGTGGACGTGATCACAAAACTCTGCAGCGACTCTTCCTTCTCTGCATCCTCAAACATCATGCTCATGATCTTCAGTTCGTTGTTTGGGTCCAGCCACTGATTCCGCTCGTCTGCCAACACAAACGGTGGCATCCGCTCTTCCTCCAGCAGCAAAGAGAAGCAGAATAGCATCGTACCACACATTTTTCCTCGCCGCTATTCGCGCATGCACTGATCGCCGTTAGCCCAACTTCCTTCCTATACGACACTAAGATCTGCAGCGCCAGATCTCGAACGTTCTCCGATTCCGCGTTGATCAACTCCAGATCCCCAGCGCAACCCAATGGTTCTTAAAGGGTAGAACACTTCACCCTCATGTTTGCAATGCCCTTATTAAGCGAACTCAAGCATTCCGCCTTATCCCTTCACAATCGCTCGCGGTTCGATCCAAACCGCTTTTGCTGTTTCTCTACCTCGCGTCCAAGCGCCTCAGTCTTTCGCTGTCGCGTTTGAAAGCACTTCCCACAAATATGTCAGCGATAATCATTGTACTAACAGTCTCTTCTATACTTAGGACAATATGGAACCCTATGGCCAACGCTTATGAAAAGAATTTCGAACGAAGAGTCGTCCCAACCGCCTGAAGTGTCGCTTTTTGCCAGTGAGAAGTTCATACCAAGTTTGTTACATGTTCTGGTGAATTCGTCTTATTGCGGCCTCAACATCATCGGTTAAATTGTCTTTTGTGACCAAAGACTCTCTATTCTTCACAGTGCTCTCGGCAACAATGCGAATAGAATATGATATTTCCTGAAGGGTTTCATTCATTTCAATGCGCCGTCGTTTTGGAAAAGACCCTTGGCATATAGGTTGAATCGAATTTGGGTCGTTGGTATGTCTATGGTTCAATATCTCTGGTTGAGCTTCTAACTAGCGTTCGGTATTCTGATTTCTTTTCTTCTGCAGGTTGCTATTGTAAATTGTAGCATGCATCTACTCGAGAATTTCAGTTTGAATTCGTTTGGCTCTACGCACTGATAACGGACATGTTGGATCGCCAGTAAGTTTTGGTGTGTAAACTAACTTATCATACTTCTTCCTCAGACTTGACACAGTTCTACAAGGTTTGTCATTCCACTTGGCGTATTCATCATATGCTACTTTCACTCTGGCCTATCCGTTCTGACCAATTGGTTCCACTGCTTTTACAATGTCCAGCAGTTTCTCTTCGTCTTGAACGCTGTAGTTCTGTGCCCCATATTTTCTCCCATGACCTGACTCTTCTGCATCGTTACACGAATCTTCGTCTTGTTCTGTATGGTTGGAATCAGGAGAGAGACGTTTTCGAGATGGTGCGAGTGCTACGAGATTTGCGATTGCAATACGAGATTGTTGCATGTTGTGTTTAATGCGAATGTATTGTGCGAAAGACGTCGGTGTTATGTAGAATGTCATTACCGACAAACCGAAACAGTTGAGTATCTAAGCAGAACGGTGGCCGAAACGTTGCAGTTGTTCGTGTTATGAATACTGACAAGTGCATATGAAAAGAAACCTTGCACCTACGTGTAAATTTTGAGCAGTGAAGATTCTAAGCAAGGGAATGTCGCTACTGCTGAGGTCTGGGAAAACTGTGACACTGTGATTATTGGTTGTGTGGGCATTTCGCGCAGCGCACAGGGTCCGTTCAAAGGGGAAAAAACGCAGTGAGAAGTCCTTCTTCTTCGTCACTGTCCCCCGCCCTTGGCAGGCAGTTCCAAGGGCGACTCAGGGGTTTTTTAGCTCATCCTCGGAGCAGCGCGAGCTGCATGAGGCCATATCAACGTAATTTGTTGTTGAGCTTACGTCAGTAGTGCAATTCAGTAGTGCAACAGCCCCCCAGTTGGCGGTGAACAGCCAAAGCAGAATAAATACCTCTAGAGGTTTAGCGTACATAAGGAAGAGAAGTGACCGTAGCAGACTGGTAACAATCTGGTTAATTGAGAAAAAAGTACTGGATTCAAGACCAACCAGGTGCTCCTCGAAATGAGACCGTTAAGTCATGAAGTGCTGACGCGAAAATAGCGTCCGTGTTGTATATCTGTTACGAAGGCTGACCACCGGAAGGTGTATTGAGGGCCTACTTAATTGTGGGGGCAGGGATGTCCAGTTCGGCTGTAATTAACCGCCTTTGCAACGGTAACACAATGTACTAGAATGGCGGGAACCGCGCAGCGGGGGGCGATCTCGTGTCTTACGCATAACCTGGAGCAAACTCTTTTTCCTTTCTTTTTCCATAGCATACTCCAGATAAAGGGCAGGCATCGAAGACGTATATAGTATAGTTCGACAACTAATGTTTCTCCAGATGCGCTGCAACCTTTTTGGGCAGTGTTCCATCGTTCATTATTCGGTTTAATAAACGAAACGAGTGCGGACTGATATTCGTTAAGGCATCCGCGATATTTGATGAGCCAGTAAGCCAGCAGATTTCGTGTAGTTCCCCTGATTCAAACGAATCTCGAAGCCTGGAAACGGTAGGTCGTAGGCGGTAGTCTCTCTGTTCATGCAACGTAGAGATTGTAGAGTAAAGACCAAAAGAGTCAACGAAAAGACTTGTCAGAATTCGTTTTGCAAAACCAGACTCATGGAAGAAGTAGGGAAGAGTCTGCGAAACAAAAACAGATTGGTCTTTTGCAAACGGTGCCGCAATGATTTCAGCTCCTGCAGAAGAAAACGAAACACGCGTCTGCTATGATGAATGCCAGTCAATAACATGATATATGCAATCAGGGCTTTGATAAGCAAGTATTCCTGAAACATATCCAGATTGTCCGTATGATGTCGTACCGGTAGCAGCGTCACTAAAACTGAGGAGGTGAATCTGTGAGGTAGAGGAAACGGGTGTGGGCAAGGACTTGTAAAGGAAAACTGGGTTAAGGCTCTTAAGTTGCTTTGTTGCGCTGTCTAGCTGACGCATGTGGTGTACCTTGAGGCGAGAAACCTGTTGCTGGAGCTTGCTTGCAACGACTGAAGCTTGAGGGAGTGCTCCATGACCAAAAAAGTTGAGCTTACCCGTCAAGCTCTGAAAATCGCGTAGTTCTGTAGCTCTGCAAATGTCATCGTTTTCATTTTTCCTTGGAGGAGGAATAGAAAGGGGAACAATTTTTTTCTTGGAACTCCTTCATTGATACTCGTATTGAGAATTCTGGCAATTGATTGATGAAAAGACGATTGAAACCCGTGTCCTGGCCTTGCAAGAATCTTCCGACCTCGAACTGTGCCGATATAGATTCATGAAACCGAACCAGTTCCTCATGGCTTCCTGCGAATATCATATCGTCTATCACTTTTGCCAGAATTAATACAACTTCTTGATTCTCCCATAAAAGAAACAGCTGAGGGTGTCCCGGAATCGTGACAAAACCACGCTTCAACAACCAATCCTCCACACGAAGCTGCCACAAGCTACTAGAGTCAACGAGACCATACGTTGGGACGAGTATTTTCCAGACTTCGTCAAACGTATCTACCCAACTTCTCGGGGCCTCATATATATGTCACGTTTGATGGAGCCCGCTTGCAGATAAGCAGACTTAATGTCAATGGAGGCAATTCGAAAATGAAACAGGACTGCCATCGAGAGCAGCAGTCTAATAGCAGGGAACTGGGCTGTTGCAGAATCTGATCGCAACTGGTCTTTGTCCTTGTCCTTGTTCCCATGTGGTACGAGCCGGCATTTAAGTTTCAATGCTTTGCTCTCTCCGTCACGTTTGATGACAAAGAAATGATGCAAAGAGATGAGGTTGGCATTCCGAGGGAGAGCCCAAACAGAGACCGGTTTATAGGTCTTATTTCCGTGGTAAGCTTCTTTATCGTTGGCTATGGCATGATCCAGCAACCAACGGGGCGCGCATTGGAGCTTTTGTTCGGATAAAGGCCCTGATCCTAAAGAATTGCGGAGTTCTCGAAGTATTGGTTGGGAAGCAGACTTGAGAGGTAATGGTTTCATCTTCGAAGATGCATAGAGACCAATATCTTTAGAAGGAGCGTTGAAGGATTGACGGAACTGCGTTTTCGCCAGATATGAAATACTAGCTGGATGGTCATCCCACACGTCGTAGTCCAAGGGACAATGTTCAGAGACATCATCAATATGCATTGGTGAATGATCCGTAGTTACCAACAGTGGGTTTGGGATTAGTCGAAGGATAGGTTCTTCCACGACAGCGTTAACGCTATCCATAATCTTGGAGGGCAGCTCTTGGAAACCTAGTTGTAGACGTTCCAAATCTCTGAGAAGGGGACTGAGCGGTCTAAGTCTCAGATCCTCGTACGCAACAGCGTAGATGTTACCGCCTGAATTGGGCTTAGAAGAGACTGCGACCAGATGGCTGTAGGTCTCATTTACGTATCCTTCAAGCCAGACACCAGGTTTTTGGGTTTTTCTGAAGAAGAAAACCGGAGTTCCGGGCGAAAGCAACGTTCGAGATAACGTTTTGATGTCCCCAGACCTCAGAAAACGATGCAGAGCTTGCCATGTGGTTTTCTGTGTATGCGCTGAGATAATATCCTTGCTGGTTGGACTTTGAGAAAGTCCATTGATTGAAGGTCTGTAACCTCGAGCCAACTCGAAACTGGATACTAGGTTTGAGCCTTGGAGAATGTTCTTTAGAAAAGCAGCTTTGGAGACAATTTCATGGTCTGAGGAGATTGGTATACCTCGAGATATTGCGTATTCACGATCCTTTAGTAATATTTGTATGAGATAGCGTACAGATTCATGAGAAGATTCGACAATACCAACTTTGTTGTGTCTTCTCGCAGTACGTGGAGAGAACTTGATTTGATTCTCTGCACATAAGAGTTGGATTTGGTCATTGTTGAACTCGGGATCTCCTGAAAGTTCTCTTAGAGTCCCGTGTACTGTGATCCAGTGCAAGAAAATCTTCCGTGCTCCAATCATTGAACGAGAGAACGTCAATAACGCCACAGTTAGGCCAGTAGCTGCGTCTTTCATGTGTAGGATGGGAAGCTTTCCCAGCTTTGCAACAAACACGAAGTCAACCTGCAAATGATCGTTAAAGCTTTGTAAAAGACGTGAGAATGAAACTTTTCTGGAACCAAGGGGCCGCCCAGTTGACTTGCAGCTTTTGCATTTGTCATATGCTTCGTCCAGAAGCGCTGCGAGAGTTTTGGTCAGAAGTTTTGCTTGTAGACAGAGGTTCTTCATTTCCCTTGGACGCATATGGGTATAAACATGAAACCGTTTGGCAAAAGTTCTTCATTTTCAATGAACTGTCTCTTCGTTTTCAAAGTTGGGGCAAAAAAGGAGTTCATCAACTTGATACTGGAAGGTACGAGAAGAAGACGGGTACGCTTGGACAGATCTTGTCCAGTGCAGTACGTTCTGAGAAGGATTTTCACTTGGTCCAGCGACCCCTTTCGGAATGCGCAATTGGTTTACATTGCCAAGCACATCTGAACGAGAGAGTGAGTCATTTCCTAGCAGAATAGGTCCATCACCAACTACTACATAGAACGGAATAAAGAAAGCTTTTCCGATATTCGTCTTCACCGTTTAGTGTCCAGATCGCGAACACTGGGAGTGCATTGGCACAGTGTTCCCCAAAGCCATGTAGAAATGGTTCACAATCTAACGGTTTGAGTTCTAACTCAATACGCAGAGATGCGCAGAGCTGAGAGATCAATTCAATTCCTCCCACACTCTTCGGACAGCCTGGGTCAAGGATCGGATTTGGATCCTTAGATGGCCTTTGTAGTGCAATGTCCGGGAGCTGGGGTGCACCGAAAGACGTTCGGGATCTTTTCCTCATTAGAGGTGAGCCCAGTTGGGTAGAGCCCTCCCAGGAGTGGCACGACTATGTCGGGTTGTAAGGCCGAGGCCACCCGTCGCGACTTGCGCAGGGAGATTGAGGCAAGAATCGGGTATCCGCAGGAGCGGTGTATGGGGGTGGTTATCCTCTAGAGAGGTGAGGGTTCCACGTTGGTGGCACGCGCGAACACGAGCCATGGGTAGCGGGAAAGCCACCCTATAAAGGGAAAAATAAGGGGGAGCTGAGTCACGAGTGTCGTGACGAAGACTAACGGCAATGCCGGTAAATAAACCTTATACAAGGTGAACACCAAGAAAGCTGGAATAGCAATCCGAATACTCGGGTCCTTTAGATAGGCAAGGGGGTTAGACTTCCCGTATGCGACGGTGCTTCCCTCCAAAGAGGAGTAGAGAACACGCGAAGGCGGTAAGGTCTAGAGGTAAATAAACCTTATACAAGGCGAACACCAAGAAAGCTGGAATAACAATCCGAATACTCGGTCCTTTAGATAGGCAAGGGGGTTAGACTTCCCGTATGCGACGGTGCTTCCCTCCAAAAAGGAGTAGAGAACATGCAAAGGCGGTAAGGTCTAGAGCCAATTCCCCAGGTTGGGGTCCCTTGTTGGGGAAGGTTTACTGGTGCGACGGCCATCCGCCGGCGCACTAAGTACTAACCATCCCAGAAATGGGTGTAAAAATAATAAAGTAGAATTAACTAAATTACTCCACTTTGGAGCTTCATGCCCACTACTGTGGCCAACTGCCAATTGACTCTTCCGTGTCCCACGTGTCAAACCCACTATTAGTAGTCGTAGTTCATGCAATGACTACATTACCGAAACATTCGGGAAATCAACCAAGTAGCAAGAATCCCTCTCTGAGGGCATTGCACTTCAGCCTTATATCTGAGTAGGCTTCACTACCTGCAGTTAACGATGACTGGTTTGCAAGAGGGTGAAGCCCCGCCAAAATCCCGGCGTTCAGTATGGTGTGGCCGATACTGTTCTGAAGGATTTTACTTTTCTGATCGAAGCCGTTTCGTGTAGAAACTAGGATTCTCACATTTTTCTGATCCTCGGCGATGGTTTTTTGAGCCACAGTCGTAACAAAATCCTCGATCATCTGGCTTCCGTTTCTTCTCCTTGACACCAACTGCGGGCGGTCTAGTTTTGTGTTTCTGTGTAGACAAGGGTCCAGAAAACGACGAGCCCATGGGACGGAAACGATCAGATTGAAGACCTAGCTTTTTCTAATATGCGGCCATAGCCTGATTAAGGCGTTGCTCAACGCGCTGTTCCACTCGTCTTTGATACCATGTTATCACTTTCCGACTTCGTGTAGGTCTTTTCTGCGCTCTTCGGTGACGATATCAGGTTGCGAATGACTGTAACTGCATCATCAAGATTGAGCTTGCAACGGAGACCAGTAGAAAATATATGACTTTCTTCTTCAAGGGATGCTTTCTTTTCAGTGAGGTAATTCTCTAGTTGAACATTCTCATCAATCACATTGGTAATGAAGTGCAATCCTCAAGCAGGAAGACTCAGCGATGCCCTGTGGACTTGGTGTTTTTGCCGCTTTCGCGTGTTTATGATTATTACCGCTATCAGCGGGTGTCTCAGCCCTCAACTGATCCGCACTGTGCACCAGGTGCACACCTGTGCATGCGCCGTGTGCCTCCCAAGGCGTGAGTGGACAACGTGTGACACGGATCGTCAAGAGGAGGTTGGCACCACAGTGTGGACATTTAGTTAATTTATATTTATTATTTATAATTTATCTACGCTACAGTAGGGAGATTACTACACTATATAGTGGCTCGGCGACCCCGCCCTAACACTGAGTAAACTTCCCCAACTAGGGGTTCTTGGCTCTAAGCCTTTTCCGCTTTCGCGAGTCTTCTACACTCTTCGGAGGTGAAGCCGTGTTACCACGGTTGGCTTATCACCCCTGCGTCAACAGGAGCACCACCGCCTTAGGCGTTTGTTATCAACTTCACCACCGCAGTGTACTCACCCCTGTATAGGGTTCCCTTTTACCTTTTTCCGTGGCCCCGTTGGCCCACGCCCCCGTTGCCCCCAATCGGGCATTCCCCGTATATCCCTTACCCCACTCTCGCGGTTTCTACCCCTTTGTGCGGTTGCTCGTCACCGCTGACGCGTGTCTCTCGTGCCGGTATCCCGTGACGTCTTCCCCCACTTACGTGGACTCGTACTCCTTGGAAGGGCTGTTTTCCCATTCGTGGTGATCCTAATCCTACCGTTTCAACTCTCCCCGCTTGGCGTGAGGGTGAGCCTCGGCTTTACAACCCGACTTCGTCGTGCTCATCCGGAGAGGCTCCGTTCGCTGTGTTACCATCCAGAGGGGAAGATCCGAACGTCTTCGTGTGTTGTCCCGCTTGCGGGTATTGCACTACAAAGTGGTCTCCTGACCTACAACCGGAAACGGTTAGGTTCTGTATTACCTCTCCTCGGAGATTCATTGTCCAAATTTTTGTTTTCTTACCACTTCGTGGGAGTTTTTGGTCTACACATGTCTGAACGACCATCCTCTGCCGAACCCACTGTCACGCGGAGTCGTTCCGTCAGTGACGTGGAACAGGCAGAGATCTCGAAGGTCCCGCTGGCCACCCTCGACGTGCCACTTTGAAAGGCAAGTCGAAGGGCCAAGACTCGTCGAGAGCCCAGAAACCCCACCTAAGAAGTTGAAGGACGCTCCCAACTCTGGTGTCGACCCTGCTTCTGCCGATGTAGCTGTACCCCGGAGGGGAGAACCCGATACCGACGCCCCCCCTAGTGTCCAAGCGCAGCTTGATGAGAATCATGAAGCACAAAATACCCTCGTGGAGGAGTTTGAATTCCTGCGTGTCAGGTTTGATACCTCGTCTATGAAGGATTTGGCTGAGGACATTCGCCTTTTAAGGGCGGATGTCAACACTGTGTTGGAATGTTTTGGTGGTCCTGCCAACTATGTTGAGAATGTGGAAACCCGATTTGATCGTGTCAGTGCCCGTCTGAGGACGTTGGAACAAACTATCTTGATGGATGACGACGTCCTGGGTGAGGCCACTGCTGTCTCGCAAAAAGCGAAGCTCGAGAAGAAAGATTCTACCCGCCGCACTCGCAAGAAGCAGCCCAAGCACGATCCCGACTCGTCGGATTCCTCCCTGTCTTCACAGGATTCTCACCATTCTGATGGTTCGGTGTCGTCGAATTCTTCGTCGGACGATGATCGTCGCCGACGCCCGTCCCATTCTAAACGGTCTTCTTCCACCCAAGGTGTGATTCGCCCCCGGAGGAAGGGGAGGAAACACTTAGGATTTAGGGAACCTAAATGTACTAATCCCCTCTACAAGAGGTTGGTATCGTACCGATATTATCGGCTTGAGGGCTCCTCATTGGATCGTACACCACGTGGTACGGGTAAGGTGAAGGACTGCATAAAGCGTATGCAGCTTTCCCTTCGTAACCAGTCCTTTTCTGGAGAAGATCCCATATTGGTGTTACACTTCCTCGGAAGGTTCGTTTCCGAAGCGGACATACTTGGTATGAACGAAGGACAGGCGTTTATTGCCCTACCGTATTTTCTACGTGACCTCGCCGAGGATCAATACAACTCTGTAAGAGGTTCTTCCCAAGCCTCCGAAGGAGGTGTAACGTGCTGGCCGGAAGCGGTTCAGTACCTCTTGCGATCCTACGCGACGAAGAACGCTATTCAAGCGGCTATTCTCGCTTTACGCTGATACCCGCCAGAAATCTGGAGAGACGGAAACCGAATTCTCGGTACGCCTTAATAAGGCTTTCCACAGGTGTGGCAATGTTTACTCCTCTGGAGAGCGCTGCACCATGTACATCGATGGATTGGATCCGGCAATCCGTACGCTGGTTGCCCAATATCGGGAGGATCGTCGTAACACCACCTATCTGGATTTGATTCAACACGCGCAAGCGGAAGGTGATGCACTTCGAGCTCATATCCCTGCATAGAAGTCTAGTTCCGCCAAGGCGTTGATGATGGAAGCCAGTTCACCATCTTTATCGCTAGCAGCGAGTGGACGCCCTTCAAGGGACTACGATAACGTGTACTACGCTCAGGCCGGTGCTCAGTCTATTCCGACCACGGAACTGCCGTCCACGACGGATGCGTCCTACGACACAGCTCAGGAGCATTCCCTGCTCTATGTTGACGGACCCCGTGTTCATGGACCTCGCATTCCCTAAGCGAATGGTGCCCTCCGGCAGAGTTGTCCCGAATGGAGGATACCCGCCCAGCGGTGAGACGCAGGATGCTCGTTCCGGTCAGCCTCCCCCACGCTCTGGAGTGATATGCCACATATGTTACGAACACGGTCCCATTTCACCGGACTGCATCCTCACTTGGGAGAAGTAACCCGAGTGATCAGTAACTATGAAGCCCTTACTCCAGCGGAGAAGCAGACCGTTCCGATTGCATCGTACTTACGAGCGAAGACGGACGTCCCCAGAATATCCCGGACACGAACCCGCAACACGCCTTGCTTTCCCCTGCTGAGCAGGTCACTAACCCCCGTCTTGTTCGACAAGACACCCCCGCTAGCGCTCCACTGCTAGTGGTTCAGGACTCTGAGACCCCGCCTCAGGCGGAACGGGCTCAGGAAAACTGATTTCGGGAGTCTCCCCTACGGGAGAGGCGCCCTCAGAGTTGAGGTTGAAGGCGCCCGAGGCGTCACTGCCTCGCTCCCCGGTCAAAATCCTTACTAGGAAACAGGCCATCTCAGACGTGAACTCTGAACACTTTGGTGTTCTGCGTCGACCGTGGAAACGTGTTCGAAACAACCGGTTCCCGGACAGAGTTTTGGTAATGGCCAAGAGAAACTACAAGGTATATGCTGACCTTGGCCTTTCCACCCAGTTTATGGTGCGAGTTCTCACTGCTTTGGACACAGGTGCAGGCCCGAACTTCATCGTTGAGTCGCTCCTGCCACCGTCGTTGCAGTCTCAGATCTGCCATGGCGTGATACCGGATGTCGCGGATGCGAATGATAACCCGTTATCAACGGTTGGACAATCGACCTGGTCGTGCGCCTTGGCTCCTTTCTTGTGAAACTCAGACTTTATTGTTTGTCGGAAACTTGCCGCCCTTTGATCTTGGGATGCGACTTCTGTGACAGATTCGTCGATGCCATCAGGCCCCGTCTAAGACGTGTGGAAATGGAAGACGGCTCCTCCGTTCCGATCGTACGTCGTCCTCTACGACGTGCCTCGAAGAAGCACGTTCCATTACCTGCTGCGCAGGAACCCCACCGGCTTCCGGGACTCTACAAAGCTCCGCGTTGCCGCGTCTGTCCAACTCCCACCGGAATCCCAAGTTTGGGTACGAGTCACTTCCCGTCAACACGGTTTACGAGTAATTCAACCCCTTTCATCCCTATATGATAGGTATCAACTCGCCGTGGCGAATGGAGTAGCTCAATTGAGCCCGACAAACCGTTCAACGTGCTGGTCGCCAATCTAGGCTCTACGCCCAGTCACTGGTGAAAAACCAAGTCATTGGTTCGGTAATGCCCCACCCCACCGCGATGGTTCCCACGAGAATGACCGCCGCCGATGTCCTCGGTCTCGTTCACTCTAAGGAGGGGGAGGACACTGCCGTCCAAATGCCGAAATGCTCGGATGCTAAGCCCGTTCCAACGAGTTACGACCGGATTGATCCCGTGAAAGAACTCGAGGAACTCGACCTCGGTCATGTGCCGGAATCGCACCGTGAACGTCTCCGTGAGATGCTACGGAATTTCACCACGATGTGGGATGGCTCCCTAGGGGAGATTACTACAACGGAGCACCGGATTGACTTGCTACCTGATACCAGGCCGATCGCTCAGCACCCCTATAGGGCAGGCCCTAAAGCTCGAGAAGAGGAAGAATTCCAAGTGGAAAAGATGCTCCGAGCTGGAGTAATAGAACCGGCTCAGTCGCCGTGGGCATCCCCAGTGGTACTGGCTCCGAAACCGGATGGATCCTGGCGCATTTGCATCGACTACCGTCGACTGAACGCCGTAACCATCAAGGATGTGTACCCGATCCCACGAATGGATGAGTACATCGATTCACTCGGAAATGCTACCGTTTTCACGGCTCTAGACGCCAATTGGGGATACTGGCAGGTGCCCGTCAGGGAACAGGACCGCGACAAGACTGCTTTTTTCTGTCACTCCGGACTCTACCGTTTCAAACGGATGCCTTTTGGTTTGACCAATGCTCCCGCTACTTTCCAGCGTGCTATCGACATACTACTGGCTCGCTTCAAATGGCGTACATGCCTCGTCTACCTGGACGATATCATAGTATTCTCAGATAATCTGGATGACCACCTCACACACGTGAGAGATATCATGACCACGCTACGTGAGGCTGGAGTTACTCTCAAGTTGAGGAAATGTGAGTTCTTTACAGATACAGTGAAGTATCTGGGCCACATAATCCGCCCTGGGCGTGTGATGATCGAGGAAGCTCGAGTTAAGTCGCTCCGTCAAGCGAAGGAACCCGCCACTCAAACGGAACTACGCTCCTTTCTAGGATTAGTCAACGTCTATCGACGGTTTATCCCGAATTGTGCGGACATCTCAGCACCCTTGAACGCGCTCTTGCGGAAAGGCCAACCACCGAAATTGGAACCCTTTACGTCCGTCGAGACGAAGGCGTTTAACTCCCTCAAGGAGGCTGTAACATCAGCACCGATCTTATCGTTACCGAAACCCGGACTACCGTTTACCGTAGACACGGATGCTAGTGACTACCAAGTAGGTTGCGCTCTCTTTCAGACAACTCCCGAAGGAGAACGAACCCCTATTGGGTACTGGTCACGCTCACTGAATGTTCACGAGCGGAATTACTCCGTCTCGGAGAAAGAGTGTCTTGCAGTTGTGTGGGCACTCTCCACTCTCCGCCCCTATCTTATGGGTGTGCACTTCACCGTTTACACGGATCACTCTTCATTACGATGGCTCATGACAGTCTCTGAACCGTCAGGCCGCTTAATGCGTTGGAGGCTCCGCCTTGCGGAATTCGACTTCGAGGTGATCTACAAGAAGGGCACAAAGAACGCTCAGGCGGACGCGCTGTCGCGTTTACCCACGGATGGTGAAACTCTACCCGCTGGGGACGAGGACATTCCTTGCTTCGTCGTCGACGGTCGAGAACCGGAGAACCCGGACCGTGAACCCGATAACTCGGATGAAGAACCGGAATCGGATGATGAACTGGACGCACTACTCGTCTCGGACGATGCTCAGAAACCCCCACCGGGTAATTTCGTGCCAATACCCCGGAGGAGATGGTCAGAGAACAACAAGGTGATCCCTTCTGTACTCAGATTCGCGCCCGACTTAATGGCGGTGCGCAACTCCCTTTCGAGGTGAATGATGTTGGATACCTCGTCAGGACGGTTCAAACAACCCCACAGGTAGTGGTACCGCATACTCTACAATCTAGAGTGTTGCACTTGTCGCACTATGCGAAACTTGGTGGACACGCCGGTGGACGGAAACTTTACCTCACGTTGCGACGGAGTTACTATTGGCCAGCCATGGCTGTGGACTGCTACGCGACTGTGCGGTCATGCACGGAGTGTGCCAAAAACCGGGTCAAACTCCGGAAGCACTCAACGAAGTTGAAGTTATTCCCAGCACGGGCCCCTCTCGAGTTTGTCGCAATTGACCTCTTGGGACCGCTGCTCACCACAAAGCGTGGACATAAGTTTTTACTCGTTATCACGGATCGTTTCTCCAAGTTGGTTCGCACCGTACCTTTACGGAAGATATCCGCTTTCGCGGTGGCGCAAGCCTTCGTCACCCATTGGGTATTTGTCTACGGACCACCGGTTAACATTCTATCCGATAACGGAAAGCAATTCGCATCGCGATTCTTTGAGGACGTGTGTCGGATTCTCGATATCAAGAATCTGTTCACAACGACCTACCACCCCCAGTGTAATGGGCAAGTCGAGCGGTTTAACCGAACGCTGTTAGCCTCTCTCCGTTCTTACGTTGCTGATCACCCCAAAACATGGGACCTGTACACTGACGCCTTGACGTTTGCGTATAACACACAGGTACACCGTACAACGGGTTTGACTCCATTTGAATTGGTACTTTCGCGTCATCCGCCCGCCGTAGCGTTGGAACCCCAGCCTACGCTGGCAAACTTCCCTTCCGTGAAGGATTATCGCCAACGATGGAAAGCGTGGCTTACGAAGTTAATCCCGGTCGCCCGGAGCTCCATGGCACGAGCACAGGCCGCGTACAAGCGTGATTTTGACTCTCGTGTACGAGGTACAGCACCGCCAATTAAGGAGGGTGACTACGTCTTCGTCCGTAAGGAGCACTGGAACCCTGATAAGGAGAAACGGCATAAGCTCTCACCCGTCGCGGACGGTCCCTACAAGGTCATATCAGTGGATAACGACACCTTAGTGGTGGAAATGAACGACGCTCACGAGCGGATTTCCCGCGATCGCGTTGTTATGGCACCGCCACCCTCCGTAGAGGTTGCTTACCAAGATGAGAACCAACACACCCCAGTGGAACAACCCACATCTGTGGTTAACAGGCCTTCTGTGTTGCCACACCCTTCAAGGGGACTCTCAGATATACCGTCCTTATCGGACGCAGGCCCGAATGGCCTTTCTTCTCTAACGCCACGCGCGGTGTCTATCCCGCAGTTTGGGCGCTTCTACCACTCCCCATGCCGCTCCATCTAAGGAGGGGAGGAGAACCCTAACTCTCGTCGAGAGACTGAAACCGCTTCGTCGCGTCATGACAACCGTGGTGCACGGACCTCCGGACACATCGAAAAGGATAATAGTGGACCGAGTGTTCCGTCTACTGACGTGCCATCTTCGCATTTGCGCGCTACAGCTCCGCTGAACCCTCTCGAGGAATTCTACCGCATCTGCGCCAGATCGCACTCCCCACCGGGATTCTAGTCGTCAAAATGCACCACGCAGTGGGAAGTCTCTCGCCAAAGTGAAATCGTTGCAGGAAACTATTCGCGTTCGCGATACTGAACCGGCTGTGCCGTCGAGCGTTGATCCGCATTCCGTGGGTCACGGTTCGTCAACAACAGCTACGCTGGATAATGCAGAGCAGGCCCTCGCGGGATCCTCTGAGCCGACTACACCGGACGTGGTAACTCCTACTGCACGGCAGAACACACCGGCCAGGCCGGGCAAGCACACCGTACAGGACGGAAGGAAAACGACCAGCAAGCTGGATTCTGGTTTAGGACCATCGCGCAGTCGCGAACTCACTCCGAGTGTCTCGGTTGATCCCGACAGTGTCGCCGAAGTCGCACCGGTGACTCCGGAAGGAAAGCACGTCAAAGACGGAAATACTTCGTCGCCGAAGCGAGACAACACACCGGCAGCACCGTTGCAACCGCCCTCACGTGAGGAGGCGGAACGCAACACGGCGCGGACAACCCTCGACCATCCGTTGCAAACGGCACGTGACCCCGACACCGTACGGACGGCAAAGGCACCAATTACCGCCCGAGGCGAGTCGACGCGTACTGTACGACGCACCGTGGTACAACCGACTTCGTCGTCTGAAGCACCCCCGTCAAGACGGATATCTACACACAAACCTGTGGTTCGCGACCCAGATGCTCATCTTTCAGATGCGTTAGAAGCCCCTCAAAGGGTATCGTCAATAGACGCCCCGTCAAGGAGTGAAGAAACCGCGAAGCGGGATACTTTAACCCACAGCAAGGGTCCCGATACGCACCATCAAGTGGTCGACGCAACCGGCCGTGCCGAGGACCTCCAGACCCGCGAAACGGATGAACCTACCCGGAAACCGGTTAATGACCCCTCAAAGGGCATGGACAGGCAGTACCAAGCCATGCCCCTTCCGGGGAAGACTGTCCAACACCCACCAGTGGTGGTAGAGCCTGCCGTGCAGGACGCGATAATGCGAACACGGCGAGGCCGGGAAGTCTACAAACAGGAGTTTGTCGTTGACCACATTGTGGAACATTCTTACCATCCAGATGGTTACATCCAGTACCGCGTACGCTGGTACGGTTTCGGGCCCGAATATGATTCGGATGAGCCGATAGAGCACCTCCCACGTTCGAAAGTGGTTTCATATCATCGCAGAACGCGAACGGGAATCCCGGCATCGGTGATAAACGCCCAAGTGGGATAAGCAAGCCACTGCGGTGGAAGGAAGGAAATGAAGGATCGAGTTGTGGTATGGAAAGGAAGAAAGGAAAGGAAAGAAGAAGGAACACAAGTCAACTTGGATTTTATTCGATACGATCGATGGAACACCGACTAGTCGAAGGACTACACTACGTCACAAGGTTGCACCCCCATGGTGAGGGAACACGCCCCTTACGGGTTGGAACTGCCCCCACCTTAGTGGTTATTTCCCTGGAGTCGGGCTATCAGAGCATCCCGCATCGCGGTGACATCGCCACTGGCCTCGTTACCTCCCAGCCCCACTTGGCGGAGGAACTGAGAGATCACGGCAGCCTGACCCGCAGGGGCCACGTTCGCCTCACCTGGCGTAGAGGACCCACCAGTGGGAAGACCGACCGACGGATTGGACGGCTGACTCGCAGGGGCGGCTCCAGGAGCATCCATACCATATGGTTCTCCCTCTGCCTCGGCGTGACCGGCACCTTCGTCGGGCTCGTTGTCGAACATCGGATCCTCACCGTCGTAGACGTTGTAGTACTCATCGGCGTCAACAAACCCGGTCGGATGCCCCTCGGGGATATATCTCGGTGCAAACCGGAGCTCGTTCGCTTCCTCCGCGGAGATCTCATGCCCCTCCCAAGGGTTGAAGTAGATGAAGTCACCCGCGAGCGGAGTTCGACGCCCTGGCGACAGGTCCTGTATCCGGCTACCGGCAGTACGCCCACTCTGCTCTAGAGGAACTGAAGCCCAGTCAACCTGGTCGATGAAATCGAGGAGCCCCGCTACTTCGTCAGCGTTTGCCTCACCACCTAGTGGGATTCGTAAGTCCAGCGCTCGGATGGCGGCACGGACCCGCAACGGGATGAACCACAGTCTGTACTGGTCATAAACCTCCCAGAGGATGAAAGCCGCTGTGCGGACCGCCCATTCGGTGACCACCACGGACCAGAGCCCGGACTGAGGATCCTCGATGAGGTATGAGCCGTAATACGTGATCACGGGAGGCAACTCGATGTAGCAACCTCGGCACGCTTCGAGATGCGACCACTACGGTGGAATCGGAACGTACCGACCCCGTCGGTTGACCACGCGGATGCGTTCGACTTCTACGTTCTGATACGGAATCAAATACCCGAATCGGGACCGTGCTCGCCGCTCAAAGCGTATCATCGACAAGAAGTTGGCCCTCGCTAAGCGACGCATATAGCGGAATTCAGCCCGAATGATCGGTCGTGTCCAGCACACCGCGTCTTGGCGCGCCGCGGGAATGCTTCTCCACAAGAGTGGTTCCAAACCCGCGAGGCGGTCGAGGTACCCCATTTCACCTTGGGTGCGATACAATCCGATGTCGGAGCCCATACCATCGGGGATGGGATACTCAAAGGGAGCCCGGCGAAGCCGTTGATGAGCGAGTAAGACCAACGCCGCGTGCGCGGAAGCTGCTGATTCCCGACCCCGTCGGATTACCGTGTGCACGGGTATCGCTATGCGATTGCGCCAATCCCACGAAGTGGTCACGATTGCCGGAACGTCACCCGGAGCATTCCGTTTCCATCGGTTATACATCGCCAGAAGCGCATCATTGAACACCGCAGTCGGGTGGAACCACGGCGCCAGCCGGAGAGTCATCGCATGTTGCGAAGGCTGCAGCCGACCAGCATGTCGTACGACGGCCACGCTGCCATTAGATACCCTCCCGTGGGAGCCGCACTCGCATTTGCGCCTGTTTGTTGCGAAGGAGTCGAGAGACCGCTCTGCGGTAGAGGCACGGAATGAAATCCGGAGAAGTACTGTAACGGTGTGTTGCTGCGGCGTTGCCGTTGTTGTTGCCTGTTGTTGTTGTTGTTGTTGTTCATCGTAGATGAAGGAAGCCGAGTAATCGGAGAAGAAGGCCGCGAAAGCGTACGTGTTGTTGGAAGAACCTCGGAAGAGTTGGTCGCAGATTCGCTGTTCGCAGCTAGGTGCTCGTTACCCAGAGTGGGATGGAGAACCGGCGAACCGGACTTACATTTAAGGACCTTGCCCGGTGCTTCCGTCGCCATCGTGGATGTCGTATTCGCACCTCAGGAGGGGGATATGAAGTGCAATCCTCAAGGAGGAAGACTCAGCGATGCCCTGTGGACTTGATGTTTTTTGCCGCTTTCGCGTGTTTATGATTACTACCGCTATTAGCGGGTGTCTCAGCCCTCAGCGGATCCGCACTGTGCGCCAGGTGCACACTGTGCATGCGCCGTGTGCCGCCCAAGGCGTGAGTGGACCACGTGTGACACGGATAGTCAAGAGGAGGTTGGCACCACGGTGTGGACATTTAGTTAACTTATATTTATTATTTATTATTTATCTACGCTACAGTAGGGAGATTACTACACTATATAGTGGCTCGGCGACCTCGCCCTGACACTGAGTAAACTTCCCCAACCAGGTTCTTGGCTCTAAGTCTTTTCCGCTTTCGCGAGTCTTCTACACTCCTCGGAGTAAAGCCGCGTTACTAACGGTAGACCTATCCACCCTGCGTCACTAGGAGTATCACCGCCTTGGGCACTTGTCACTTAATTCACCACCGCCGTGTTCTCGCCCCTGTATAGGGTTCCTTTGTACCTTTTTCCGTGGTCCCGTTGGCCACACCCCCGTCGCCCCCAATCGGGCATCCCCCGTATTTCCCTTACCCCACTCTCGTGGTTTCCTACCCCTTTGTGTGGTTGCTCGTCACCGCTGACGCGTGTCTCTCGTGCCGGTATCCCGTGACGTCTTCCCCCACTTACGTGGACTCGTACTCCTTGGAAGGGCTGTTTTCCCATTCGTGGTGATCCTAATCCTACCGTTTCAACTCTCCCGCTTGGCGTGTAGGGTGAGCCTCGGCTTTACAACCCGACTTCGTCGTGCTCATCCGGAGAGGCTCCGTTCGCTGTGTTACCCTCGTGAGAGGAAGATTCCGAACGTCTTCGTGTGTTGTCCCGCTTGCGGGTATTGCACTACAAGATGTCCTGCTTTTGGCTGGTAGTCCGGATGGAATTGTAGGATACCGGGATGGCAGTCAAAAAAAACGCTGTGGCAGTTGAGATAAAGACAATGACCTCACTGAGAACTATTCAGGCCGCAAAGAGCGTGTGTGAAAGCTACTGTGAAATTGTGCATTTGTCAGTGATTGGCTACTTTGAGTATGCTACAAGACTATTCCATAAACTCGTGCCAACCTCAGCCTACCGATTGCAATGCATGCATCACGCAGCGGT